>JACCGJ010011552.1:0-20533 GCA_013407085.1 Atriophallophorus winterbourni | reverse complement strand
GATTACGTTCAGGGAGCTTTGAAATAATTTAATATAATTTATGCAACTCCTCTCGTAAATTAGACTTCACAATCAATGTTCCATGTGAATGAAGTGGTGTGCAATGCAGAGAACTGTCAGTGCAATTAGTCGGAGCAGTTTTGGTGTAACATTTCACTTCTGACACAGAAGATTCGTCAGACCAAGGGATATAGTCATAACGGAGAACATGATTAAGTACTAGTCAAACCCTACCACTGATTAGACCTTACCGTTAAAATGCCTATAGTCAAGCGGTAGACGGTAGCCCATGCCGTTAAGGCGTGGGACTACAATGTTGTTAGTCAGGTGTTTCGAATCCCAATAGAAGCGGAGGATATGCACTGCTGATGAGCTCAAATAAGAGCGGAACTAGAGTCCAATGCTTCCTATAAGGACCGTCGTGATCAACTTTGTGAATAGTTCGATGGGCTTGGCACGGATGAGTATTCACGAATATAAGCATATAGTACGTCTACAGTGTGTCACGTCTCGTGGGAATGACCAGGATGAGTGGTCGATTTTCCTCCTAGTGTATCCACATCAATCTAATACATGTGAATACGGTCACGTTCAGTTGACACAGCTGCCTACATGCGTACAAGTACATAACTGACCGTGCTATGAATGAGCTATATTTTGAATAAAAACGAAAATCTAATCAACGAATAGGTATAAGGTGAATAACAACTATGTACCTTCGCAACAGTGCCGAGCGCCAGATTGTGGAGATTTCTGTCTCATCCATCTTATTGACCGTGTCGACCTGCCTTTTGCAATTTCGACGGCCTTCGCATGTAGGCGTTCGCTATACTGTTTATTACCGCGCCTCAATATTTCCACATTGTCTAGATCGATGCTGTGGCCCGTATCCAAAACGTCATCAGCCAAGGCGGAATCACGAATAAGGGATTGATATTCCCTCACATCCTGGTGCTGTCTCCGGACACGCTTTCGGTGTTCTTCGATTCTAGTGTGAATTTCCTTGGAAGTCTGCCCTATGTAAACACCCGTACATCCTTACAGTTGATTCGGTAGATGCTGTTCGTAACGCAGATAGAGGTGTTTTATCCTGGAAGTGCATCAGAACCGAACGGACAGTTTTTCGTTTCTTAATAATTAAGCGTATGTCCGTCTGGTTCAAGATTCTACGTATCGCTTCAGATGCGCATTTCACATACGGTTTACAAACTCTAACCCGCCAATTTTTCTCAGATGTTTCTGACGTGTAATTTACCTTCATTAATTGAGGTTTTACAAAACGTTTTTGATAACCGTGATCCATGAGCCTTTGGCTCGCCTAACGGTGCGCCTGATTTCGGTCTCTTTCGTCGCTGCACAGGTTTTCTATCTTATGAAAATTGGAACGAGCTATGAACCTGAAACCTGTTTGGATAAGCGGAAGTGTATCGTAGTACAGCATCAGTATCGATAGGTTTTTATTTTCCACTCTACTTTTTGTGCTAAACAGTCCAAAAATAAAAGAGTGTCCGAGCAAAATTACACTTCCTTTGTGACCGTAATACGTGGGTCTATTTCATTCAAATAGTTGAAGAATATCTCTAACTGATCCCGCTTGATGATAACAAATGTGTCATCAACATAGCGCCACCATTATTTTAGCTTGAGCCCTTCATTAAATAAATTAAATTGAAAAAATGAAACAGACCCACGTATTACGGTCACTCAAACTTCATTGCAATATGAATACACGATCGGTCCCAACCATATTCCAATCGGCGTGGTGTGTAATTTAAAACTGTTTGCCGACGATATTGATATATGGCATGGCAACGAGATATGTGCACATTATACGGATGGTCCCAAACAACTGGGTTGCGAAATTTAAAATGCTTTGTTTACCACTGTTTCAAGGCTCACTTATCCAGATCTTACTGTCTCCACCTGATGACGGCAAACAGCCAGAAGCCGGTAGAGGAGTGTAATTTTAGGGGATGTGAACAACATATAACTTTGGTCATCCAAAGTGCTTGAGTGCTTGACCCCGAATCACCATGTAATTCTGTGTTTGAACATCGTGGTTCGTTGTACGAACCCTATGTAACAGTGTTATTCAAGTATAACCTTGTAAACTGCATAAGTTTACCAAACGAAAGATACGGAGTGACCTCCTATTGTCATTCAAAGTTATGCACACTGAAAATCATCCCCCCAAACATTTGCTAAAGCCCACGGAACTTAATAAGACGCGCAAAAATTTCATAGACTTTAAGCATCCCACATTCTCTACTGAATATTCGTCGGAATTGTTTTTAGATCAGAATTTGATTCACTTTGAACATCTAGCTTGAAAAAGTTAAACGCATGAAAACGGTCGAGGTTTTTGCTTCCAATCTAGACGTATACATGGCGATATATGAATATCCCTATTAATTCTCGGAAGATTTCACATATTTTACTCTATAAACCTCGTCAAACTTTGCTTTTTTAATGCTTTTTCCTACCATACAATTATTGATTTTTGTTTTAGATTTATTTAATACAGTAATAATGCTCAAAACTAGAACAATATCAAATATGGTCTGGAACGTTTCGTGACTGATGAAATAGACAACTTTATCGATCATTCGTTTATGATGTTCATACTATGTTCATACTATGTTCATTGCTCCCTGAAGTGTTTTTCAATTTTCGTAGTTCCAATGTAGACGCCTTAGATTTATAACCACCAAATATCGCATGTGACTTGATGAGATTTTTGTTGGTAAGTATAAATCCTTGCTCAATTTCACGCACTTTGTTCCGGTGAAACTCTTTTGGTTTTGCGTGTTTTAACATGTTTGCACAATTCATCACCTGATGTGTGAATCCATTAGCCAACTCTACGTAATATTCACAACCATTCATCGATCTTCAGTGAAACAGTAAGAAAAAATCACATTGATGTATTGCTACTCAAACGGATTCAACGTACAATGAGTCGAACGAAGCCGTGGTCTCAAAGCATTCTTCCCCTGAATGTCACATTCATCATTCTCTTGACCTTGCTGTTCATCATGGGTATCCTGGCAACCGTTCACTTTAAATTGTTATCAGGTAAGTTTAGCAATCTCATGAGCTATCCGGTAAGAGATATTTCTGATTTATCAAGGCGCATTCACAGTTTCGTGTAGCAGTTTTTTCCAGCCTATTTGATGGTGATTTCTTAGTAATAATACATATTTATCAATAGAATTTACAAAGTTTATTATTTCTGAAATATTAACGGTTGCCTTTGCTAATAATTTGGTTGTATATAATCATTGCTAGTGTAATGTTATTCAATGCATCCTTAATGTTTCGAGTTCGATTCAATTCAATTCAATTTACTGGTCTAAAATGCATATAGCTTTACCTAAACCACAGAATAATATGGGAATTACGAATAACATAAGTAGTACTGAGCAGTTAAGGAATCAGGGCAGAAACTGTGTTTGATGCACATGTAAACTCCTGGGGTCAAGCTGTATATTTTACTTCGATACATGAGTTCAGAGTTCAAAGCTGCAATGGTGTAGAATATATAGGTTCAAAGTTCGGATTGGTCGACATGAAATTGTCCAAATTCGATTTGAATATATCCAAGTTGGGTGAATATGCAAGATTAGAAGTTAGGTAGTTCCAGGTAAAATATACACGTACAGAATAAAATAACTTCGACAGTTTAGTCTCGAGTCGGGAATAAGTACTGTATAGTCGTGACTCCGGCTAGTTCGGGGTGGTAGTTGTGTGAATAGTTTATTCAGGGGATGGCTGGGGGTGTGCAACATATTGAACATAAGAATCAAATCACCTCTAAGACGGCGGTAGCGAGAGTCGAAGCGATTGAGACGTGTAATACGATCTTCGTATTGTTCGTGCTTTAAACCACATACGAGCTTGGTGGTCCGATGATATATACTCTGCAAGAGGCTGATGTCCTTCTGTATCCCATGTGACCAAACCGCATATTCAATGGTTGGCCTCAAGTACGTATTAATTATTCGATGAACTGTTTGCTTCGTAAAACTCCGGAACACGCATTTTAGCAGAAGCAGTACTCTTGACGTCTTTTCATAGACAGCTGTGGCGTTATGTGACGGTTTTAAAGTGCTGCTCATCCACACACCCAAGTCCTTCTCCTTGTCAGTGCTTTCAAGAATTTGGGAACCAAGGGTGTAAGCGAACACGAAATTTATTCCAACAGTCAATACCTTGCATTTTATGATATTGAAAGGGAGTTGATTTCTAACTGACCAGACCTGTAAGACATCGAGGTCCAGCTGAAGCTCTCTGCAATCCTCAGCTGTACATACTTGTATCCACGGCTCGATGTCATCCGCAACTAACAAGATTTTGCAGCAAACAAGTCTAGGTAAGTCGTTTATAAAGATCAGGAAAAGAATTGGTCCGAGCACTGATCCCTGCGAGACTCCACTCGTTACTGCAATGGGTCGTGACAAAGCACCATCAACCCTTACTTGAATGACACGGTCGCGGAGATAATTATAAAACCAGGCTAGTAATGAACCCTTGATGCCACATAGCTCCATCTTTTGTAGTAACAGACTGTGGTTGGCACGATCGAATGCTTTTGACATATCAAGGTAACAAGCGTGTACTGTGAGACCTTTGTCTACAGCTTGTGTCCAGTCATCGAGGGCGAGCAGAAGGTTTGAAAGGCAAGGGTGTCTTCTTCTGAAGCCGTGTTGTTCGACTGCGAGCAAGCAATTGTCTTCCAGATGTTTTGTGACGCTGTTTGCTACGAGGCGCTCCATTACTTTACAGATCACCGGTAGTAGTGTTACTGGTCGATAGTTGGATACTTCGGAACGGATTCCTCCTTTGTGTATGGGGATAATGATGCCAATCTTCCTATCACAGGGAACTAAACTTTGGGTTAAGGAGAGGTTAAACAAGTAGGTGAGGGGCGTACACAAAGTATAAGCACAGTTTTTGAGAATCAGCGGGGTAAGCTCGTCAGCTTCCTGAGATTCTTTCGTGTTGAGATTTAGCAATGTGCGGAGGACACTGTCCGAGGTCATAGTTAGTTGTTGTAAAACATTTTCGGGTAATATTACGAGAGTTAAGGTACAGGCAACGGTGTTTCGTGGGCTGAAGACAGTGGAGAAGCAATGGGCTAGAACTTCGGCAGATTGCGATGCTGTGGTTGTTGTTCTATCACGTGTCTTTAGAGCGGACACCCTTGGTTTCATCATAGACCGGTTATTTATGATCTGATACAGAATTTTGGGGTTTGATTCCATTGTATTGAGTAAATGATTTTGATAATTCAATTTCTTATCAACAACAAGTTTGTTCACCTGATTTCTCAGCAAACGGAATGTCTCCCAACTTTCAACAGTCGTATCATGTCGATGAGCTCGCTATGCAGCATTTTGCACCTTTGGAACAAGATGACTTAAGACCAGGGACTGTGGCGTTTTTAAGAGTAGTTTTAAGTTGTGAAAAGTCAATTTTTCTAATCACGTTGTTGATGTCAATTGTTCTGATTGCCTGGCAAATATAATCAAACTTAATAACTAAGTGGTCACTGAGTCCGATTGGAGCTTCATAAGTGAGACTTTCAATCACGAGCTCTTCATTTGTCAGTATCAAGTCCAAGATAGACGGCATATCAGTATCACGAAATCGGGCATTGTTGAAAATAAGGTTGTAGAGTGGAATTTCTTCCAGCAACTGTTGATATAAAGTATTTAAGGAATTTTCTGGATGAGTGAATTTCTTTTAAAGTTCGACAGATTGAAGTCTCCAATCAGAAGAAGCCTGCCGCGGTATCTGGTAGCCGCTAAGCGTATATTTGCAAGTAATGCTGAATTGTTGGCTTCGTCGGCTGAGGGCGAACGGTAAATGACACCCACTATGCATTTTCCCCCTGCTGTTACATTCAGCGAACACCATAATGTGTCTTGCAGTTGTAAGTCGTCATCAGTGATCTCTTGGCAGAGTAATCTCAGAATGTGGTAAAGCGCAACACCACCTCTTCGACTTAGGCGAGCGCGCCGAAGTAAAGACATACCCTCAATGACAACTTCATTGTCTGTAAAAGTTGGCTGGAACCATGTCTCAGTTGCTGTAATCACGTCTGGTGAGTGTGTGGTGGTTAGTTGAGTCAACTTGTGTAGTTTCTTTGTATAGCATTGGGCATTCGTATACGAAAATTTGACTGTCGATGTTGAAAGCAAAGACGGTTCATGAGATACCATCATTGGTACGGCTCGGCCTGAGTCGATAGGTAGGTAATTCTCTTCGCCGACTCCAATAGAGTCGGCCGAATTCCGTTTTTTCCACCAGGTTCGGATTTTTCACTCTGCTGAGTATTTAGACTTTCGGCACCATCGTTTTTAACATTAATTATGAGGCATCTACGTATAATTTTAATCTCTCGGGGCAATTTGTATCGAAATTGCTTTCAATTTTCAAGAACGGCACCAGCCATACTGTCTGTCAGCAATGTGAGTTTAATGGGGGGTGCGGAGCTTTACCTTCGTATTTCGGTGATGTCGAGATCCTAAATGTAACGATTACAGCTGTATTATTCTTTTGGTTAGCGTCACTAATAAATGTTCATTGTTGTATGTCGTGGATGGAGTTACACTTTGCATTTTGACTATCAGCAGCTTCAGAAACATTCAGGATTATAAGATTACGACTGTCGCGCTCGTTTACCTTCTCAACGTTCTTATTCAGT
The DNA here is from genome assembly GCA_013407085.1 of Atriophallophorus winterbourni. Lineage (NCBI taxonomy): Eukaryota > Metazoa > Platyhelminthes > Trematoda > Plagiorchiida > Microphallidae > Atriophallophorus > Atriophallophorus winterbourni. The sequence goes on along the minus strand of JACCGJ010011552.1, from coordinate 13,824 downwards.
GCTTGTTCTGCCCAGGTTATGTCAATAAATATAAGTGGTGCGTTTTCTCCACCGTCAAGTAAGCCAATAAAAGTATATATTCTAGTTCTTTTTCACTTTACAACACTACCTTGAACAATCTCTGTTTATCTTGACGCGGCGCTTTGGAAGCACAAGTCAAGCGAGTCATGGAAACCGGATTGGTTGTTTTTAAATTCATCCTAGTGCACACTTCCGACCATTTGGTTAAATCATGCTGATGTCTAGTCGAGAATAGTGTCTCAGTTGCCTCAATAGTCGCGATTGATCCTCTTGCGTTGTGCCTGAGGGTGCAGTTCTGCATCTCATTCGAAAGTTGTCATTAACACCCATCGAACGCATGTTACACCTCCATAATCCGAGCATCATCATCAAGAAGCAGAGGTACTGGATTGTAGGTCATAGTTGAGCACCGAGCTGGAGCTGTTGATTGCGGACGTTTCGTCACCGCTGTGAATCGCTGGTATTTCTGCATGTCCTCCTAGTTGGTATGTACTCATAGGTCAGTATATCCCATCTTCTTAAATATGCTCTTTGTTTGGTTGTGATGTTGAGTACCAAGCTTAGAAAAAATGCTGAATGTGACGAGTTCTGTCTTTGACAATGATTTCCGTTCTATTAATGTATTGCTGAAAATTCGTGTACACGAATAAAGTCATTCGCTTCTTCTTCTTCTTCTATCCCAAATGATTTCGTATCCTTCTTGATCCACTGTACCAATATTATTGATTTGTGATTATGTCGTCGTAAAACCAGTTTGTGGTGATGCTTCTAATCTTCATCCAGTCTCCTACTACTAAGATTTTGTTCCAGAAATCGGTCGAGAGGAAGATCATCGTACAAAACCGACCAACACACAAAACACAATCTTTTAAAATATCTGTGTTCCTCATATCTAGCCAACATAGATCTTCACTGAACCAGATAGAATGCTCACACAAACATCGATAATATCCCCTCTAGTAAAACCACAATGCTGCAAAAGTTTTAAAATCTTCCAGTAAGGTAAACTGTTAAAGGTCAGCACTATCGGATGACGTTGAATATAACCCACTTTTTAACCCACCTTTTGTAACACACCTCCGAAATAGTTGTTGATTTCTCGTATGTTTTACTTTCTTTGTTTACGTTTCCAAGTGGACTGATTCAGCCTTGAATGGCAAACTTGCACGTCCATTGTAAATGCAAACTGGTACATCACAACTATTAAGTCAGGTTTATATTAGATGTATTGGAGCGAAACATGCACCTCGTATCATGGATAGGTTTTCAAACGCATGATTGTTTCATGCCCCTTAGTTTTTCGAATAGCTAAACGGTCCGATTCTGGAGAAACGATCAACCCGCAGCGCTCACAACGATAGATAGTAATCGGTCGATCAGCGTCAATTGCACGCAAGCGGCGAGATCTGCGTTCAGCAGGAAAGAAATGTATCTGCTCCTCCCAGCTTGCAGAAACATGTAGTAGGAAACTGTATGAAGATTGGAAGCATGAGCACAAACTGGTTTCACGACGAACTGGTGACAAATCAATAATATTGGTACAGTAGTTCAAGAAGGATACGAAATAAATTGAGATTGAAAGGAAATCATTGCCAAAGGCAGAACTCGTCACATTCAAACAAAGTTCACTTTTAATTGGATGAGATCTACGGATTTATGACACACGTCGACACGAGGACATGCAAGAATACGAGCGACGAAACGTCCGCAATCAACAACACCAGCGGCGAGAACAACTATGACCTGCAATCCTGTACCTTTGCTTCTTGGTGATGATACTCAGATTACGGAGGTGTAACGTACGTTCGATGGGTGTTAATCACAATCTTACGAATGACATGCAGAACTCCACCCTCAGGCACAACGCAAGAGCATCAACCGCCGAAAAGTTCGTCGACAACAATTGCACACTCGGAATATTTAGAGCTTCGGATTGCTTGCATTCAAACGGTTCGTGCGACAACATTTTCGGAAGTTTGAGTAGATGCACAACGCCGTGGGTGGTCCCGATTAGCGTAGAACCAGCTGACCTTGACCTGGATGAATCGAGACGCAATCGATGTGCGTACGTGCAATGCGGTGGGGAAACGTGACTATTGTTGGACCGATGACCTGAATGTTGCGATAATTGGGCAGATGTTCAGCAATAGAGGAAACTATTCGTAGCTCAGGATGTGGATGGTGTTCACCTTGTGTTCGCCGAGCTTGCGTAGTTGTTCTTGGACGTTTCGTCATCAGGCTAGATGACATCATCAGCAAAACTTCTTTCGAAGCGTCTTGTAGTTGGAATTCGTTGGTTATTATACCGTTTGCTTGTCCGTTCACGGTCACTCCCGCGGATTGGTCAAGTTCATGTTATGCCTTCTCCGTGAGCGGTTTCTCATTGGTCCATATGTTGCAGCCAGTTGGAGATGCTGGTTGATTTAATTTGTTGTTGAGTGCCACGCTTCCCGGAATTCTCGCGCCCGTCGGTCGTTTCCTCTGGCTAATATTCTTGTGCGGTCCCGGTCGAACTGATGCCCAAATTGATCAACATGTATTGAAATCAGTGAATTCCGGTCATGTCTGCGTACGGCCAAACTGGTGTTCATGTAATCTTGTGCTGAGTTTGCGACCCGTTTGTCCGACGTAGTTCTTTTCACAGTCTCTGCATGAAATCTTGTAGACGATATTCGACTGTTCTTCTTTTGCCACTTTATCTTTCGTGTTGTTGAAGTAGTTGCGAAGTGTTGATGCTGGTTTATGCGCGATGTCGATTCCAAGTGGCCGAAGCACCCGAGCTGCGATTTCGGAGATATGTTGAATATAGGGCAGAGTGCGTCTGCTTCTGTTTTCTTCTGGGGTTCTTTGTTGTGGGAGGTTGGAGCTATTGCGTAGTATGAAGCTTCTTGGATATCCATTTTTCTGGAACACTTTGAACAGATATTCTTCTTCTTTTTTTCTCAGTTCATCTGTACTGCAGTGGGTTGCTGCTCTTTTGAATAGGGTTCTGACGCAACTGCGTTTGTGAGTGTTCGGGTGCTTGCTGTGAAAGTTCAGTATTTGATCCGTGTGTGTGGTTTTCCTGTAGACGCAGGTCTCTAACGTTCCGTCGCTTGTCCGCTTCACTTGAACATCCAGAAATGGTAAACAGCCGTCAACTTCAGTTTCCTTTGTAAATTTGATTCCAGTAAATACACAATTAAGCAGTCGGTGTGATTCATCCAGTTCTGTTCTTTTTATAATCACGAAGGTGTCGTCCACGTAGCGGATCCATAATTTTGGTCGGATTATTGGTAGGGCAATTCGTTCCAAACGTTGCATAACTGCTTCAGCAACTAAGCTGGAAATCGGTGATCCCATTGGCGTTCCTCGGATTTGTTCATATATCTTTCCATTAAACTTGAAGTGCGTTTGAAGACACAGCTCGATCAGTTCCAGATGTTCGCCGACCGCATTTTCCGGGTCCCTACGCCACCCGCTACACTGTTTCAAAACAATGTTATTAGTACTAATTTATTAATAATTAATAATTTTATTAATAATCTTTCAGCAACCGAGCAGGGGAGTTCAGACAATGAAGGCGCGTTTATTTTGGCAATCGTCGGAATTTTGTTCACCTTAGCCAGTGCTGCGACCGAGATCTCCATTTTCATTATCGGTCACAAGAAGGGACGCCTGCTCGGTATTCTATTGATCGTGTTCACAGCAATATCACGTGAGTCACTACGAGTATGTTTGAGACCGATTGTGTATTCATAATGGAAAGAAATTTGTGTGCAATCAGTTAGAATGCGAACCAAACCATTATGTTTTAATAATACTATTGATTTAGCTAAGAGTTTTCAACAGTGATAACTGGAGACGATACGGTCACTTCACCAAGGACTTTGATCGTGTTTTCGCTGCTTTTAAGGTCAGATTATTTACATGACGGCCAAACGCTAATCAATAATGACTCGGCTCCAATTGAAAATGAGCACTGATGGCTGTATCGTGAGCAGACAATAAATCTCATCCGCCTTCTTGAGTTGTACTCACAAAAATTCAGGTTCAGGTTATGGCATCGATGTAAATAAATTCACTTCTCGCCTCCAACGCAAGCCTCATACGTCTGGTGAAAAATGTCGAACTGAGTCCGAACAGGAAGAAATCCTCGTTTAAAGCCTTTACGAAATTCAGAAATTTCTGATGCTCAAACGATAAAATGGGCTAAAGCCTTCCAGTCAGAGTGGAAACATGTAACGAGTTGGAAGAGTCTTGGAGGGCACCCAATATGATAGAACATTTAAAAAACCACCCTGCCAACTCATTTGTATACTTAAGTTAATTGAAACAAAACTCAATGTTGCTGACACATTTTTGAAATTGTCTCTGAACAACTTTTTTGCGAAAATCCATATTACAACCGCCCGGCGATTTTATGGTGAGAATAAACGACAAAAAGCACTCTACAATTCAATGAAAATTCACGTACACATGAGATGCTAGTGCTACTTTGTATGAAACAAAATACGGGTGCACAAAAACGAATCTTTCACATATTATGTTTTATATCTCAGAATTTTACACCAACATTTAAAAATATCATCGAGTCCATTTAATAAAGGATAGGATATGTCTCCTAGCCTAACTCCGAATGTTCGGGGTAGGACGAACACATACATATGGACAACTCCTTTGGGAACTGTGCCTACAGTTCTGTCTTTGCGTCACCAACGCCTTCTTTCAAACGAAGACACAACATGAAGACTCTTGGAAACATCCTCCGTCGAAGCATTGCCATCGGCTTGATCTTATTCTCGTAAGGCGTGCAAATATTAACAGCATACACCTCATAAGAGCATATCTGAGAGTAGACTGGTCGTTCTTGGTTTGTGCAACACCGAAACTTCACCAAACTAGATTTCATCGCGCAAAGTTGAATGGTAAGCCAATGATCGATGTCAGTATTTCATGCATACCCCATATTGCTGCGGGATTTTAGTAAGCTTTCACAACCGAGCTCAGCAAAACAACTTCAACAGATTCATCTCCTGAAAATTGGGGATCGGATAAAAACTGCCGCTGGTCCAGGCAAGCATAAAACTCACTCACTCACTCACTAAGTCCTCTCCGTGCCGGGTGGCACATGAGGCGAAGACAACTTCACGCCAGTGGTTCCGGTCTGCCGCTGCTTCCGTTGCCGTCTGCACCGTGAATCCTTGTGCATGTAGTTCGCGTTCCAACGTTCTGCGCCAGTGAATGGCTACCTTCGTATGCGAACTGGGATCCATCCTGCAGACATGACCGAACCATCTCCAACGTCGTCTTTTGACTACGGTAGATACCGCCTCCAGACCAGCATAAAACAGCTTCTATTAAATCACTGTCTGGTAACCCGATCGTTGACAAAACGCATAAGATGGAAAGATGGGGTAGAGCCGTTCTCCTATCTCTACATTTTGTGAGGCACTTGAAAATGTTGATGGTTTGCCAACTATTGAACATCTAGATACTTCAACTACTCTTAATAAACTCGAAATGTGATCGCCAGCTTAGCGAGTGAAAGCACCCTGATGATAGCGAATTCCACCTGAGCCAATCAAATATTGTAGAACAACTTTAATACAACCACTTCAGAGATTGTTTCTTCAGATTTGGAAGAATAAGTGTGTCCCACAAGAGATGCGAGACACTACACTATTTAGGAATAAGGGTAGTAGAAGCGACTACATCAATTACCATGGAATCACTCTTCTCGTTGTTGTAGGTGGATTTTTACTAAAGTTTTGCAGATGCATATAAAGAAATTAGCTAATAGAATTCCCTCTGAATATGACTGTGACTTCTGTGGTAGATCAAAAATTAACATGATGTTTCCGAGAGACAACTTCATGAAGTGTCGTGAACAGCGTATACCGTTATACACTGATTTTATTGGTTTAACGAAGATATTAGAATACTTCAGCAGGGAGTCTTTAGAAGACAAGATTGATTGTATAGACTATCCTATAAGACTGCTCATGGTCGCTTTTCCTATCCATTATGACAATGTAACGGTTGAAGTCGTTTTGCTTTTTTGCTCTGATGCTGAAATACGCTTTAACGACGAGAACAGAAGGTATTTACCTACGCACGTGATCTGATGGCAAGCATTTAAATATGAATCTTTCAAGAGCGCAAACCAATGTACGGGTTGTGCTAAGCCCATGTTCGCTGTTTGCCTTCAATGCAGTCATTATTGCGCAATATCTAAAACGCTTCAAGGCATTAATTGGCTGTATTTGGTGGATAAGCATGGACTTTGGGCTAACAATCAGCATGAACAAGACCAAACTCATTGGGCAAGATAATGTACTGTCTCACATCATCACTGTAAAAAACTTTCAGGTTGAAGCAGTACATCATTTCGTATATATTGGTTCAACTATTGCGGATATCCTCCCGCGCTAGACACGGAGATTGATAGGCAGATTGGCAGCAGCCATGTTGCACCGTTTGAACTCTCGTGTCTTGGGCGACGGAAGTTGAATGTGAAGTAAAAAGATGATAGCATAGTATTACCGGAACAACAAGTCTAACAAACATTCTAATAAAATTTGTTTGCCAAACAGATGGACCTAGGATGAAATATATTCACTGACTATTGGCTCTAAATGACCGTAACGTTGCAAGTTAGCGTTAGAAGTGTTGTAATTCAGGAGAATTGCTGGAAAGGAGAACTTCAAACCTGCAAAGTGACTCAAAATGTACGTCCAATCCAGGCCGCGATCACACGAGTCCCAAAAAGTATCAAATATTTGCGATTCGCGTTGAAGCAAAAATGAGAAAGTGCCATTCTAGGGGCGTCACATGTGCGCCGGATAACATGTTAATTGCGTGTCCGCTTCGATGCGGAATCAAACAATGTTACGAAAAATCTGTGTCTTCTACAACCAAAGGCACTATTGGTAACGTCAATAGGATTTACGTTTAAGACACGAAACTATTCAAAGTTTTGAGTGAACCCTGACTGCTCACATTCACATCTTTAGACAATGCTCCTTATGCGAATAGGTGAAAGCGAGAGGTTTGGTTTTATTTGTCTGGCAGTATTGAAATTAGTTTCTCTGGCAAGCGTTCCCTTTATTGTCTCGACTATATATTCAAGAGGTGTTAATCTTAGGCATAGAAATTAGAATATGTACTAGGACTCAAAGTGTGTTTGCGGTGTACAATGAATGCTTAAAAGGTTATACAACCGAAAAAGTTTGGTATGATAGGATGTTTCACGGTTCCAAGCATTTTGTTAATGATAGACTTCACTTTGGAGGCACAGGAATGGTTGTAAAGCGCCATATTCAAACTGGAGGAATAGCTGATTACAGCCTCTTCGCTGATGAAACGCAGCAGCAGATCACGCAGCCGTGGTGCAACCGACGCTGATCGTCAAGTGACTCCTTTCGATTTGAGCGCCGTGGGAAGAGAGAAAGAAATTATCACGACCGAGTTGAGACTGTTTAGTCATCCTAAAAAGCTGCGGAGCATGAAACTCACATGCGATTGTGATTGCACGTAATGGTGGACATCGGCCCGAAGGAGGGCAACAAAAAGGAGAGGAAGAGAGCCAGAGGGCGGAGAAAGCATGCAGACGAGCGCGAACAAAGAGGAGGCCAAGGGTGGCCACCCCCCCGTCTACCCTCCACCCCGGGGTCGATTTTCCCTGCCTACCACTCCCCTCCCCCCCCAAATGCAGCGTAAACGTTACCTGACCAGATCCGAATATCCGCGGATGTGGATAATTGTAACACGTGGAATCCAACCGAATGGATTTTTGAAATTTCAATCCGTCATGATATTCACCAAATTACAGAAATACCTTTCACCTTGTGACATTAACGCGTAGGTATACAGTTCATTCAGAAATGTATTGTGATGCTCACATCCAAAGTGGATTCCAAGTATAACTTTGTTCATTAAAAGAGGTAAAACTAGTTTTACAAATAATCTGAACTAACTAAAAGCGCTCAATTTTGTGAGTAAAAGATATAAATAAAGTTAAGGATAACTTTTTCGTTATTTCATATTAAGCGCTATAATGCATACACAATTGAAATATGAATGTGATCAATACCAAACAGCATCATGTGACTTTGAGTTTCGTTTAATACCAAATATCGATCACATTCATTGTTCCCGCCTCACTTTTTATATGCGTATATTGTAGAATATAAATTCACATCAAAATTGTCCTTTGGGTACATTATGTTTAAGACCCAGTGGCCCTATCTTCACAACCTACTTCCCTTCGCTTCGTACGATAAATTATGCTTGTATACGATACCGAATGGCCAATATAAAACCCCAGCTCGATTCAACCAAATGAGCTTGTGTTTCTTCGCTGTCGTGTTTCTTTCTCAGCTTTTATCTTGTTCCTTCCTTCATTAACGTTTATACAGTTTGCTGCAACCTTGGAGCTGCCGGATTGTATTACAAATGCTTGCCAAACTACGGTGCGTGGTCTATCGCTGCATGCAACGTGGTATTTTTCGTCTTGATGACAATCTCTATTGAATTCTGCACGGAACCACCTACGGTTTAAAGAAACGGGAAAAATGATAACCCTGGAACGCTGTTAATTGCAGTTGAAAATCTACAAGATACTCGTCTAACGTTTTTATTTAAATATAGAATGTCATGCTGTCATGGTAATAAAAATATGTGGCTTTAATGTCTTTATCGATCGATTCTACCATCATTTCTATTTCACCATTGTTTGAAAACACGCGGATCCTGGTTACACTCTCTGAAAAGTAGCCGGGGTGTGATGAAAAACGTGCAAATAGAGCTATTTAACAAATCACATCTTTTGACTATTTATTTCATGATTTACATTGGATTATCTGCTAGTATTAAAAATAACAAAAATGGTCCGATATTTCAGTATGCTATTGAACGATTTCGCATCGGCTCAACGATCGCTAAGGAATCGAGAAAGAATAAAACTTATGCAGACGTGACGTCTAAAGGTCTTCCTAGTGCTGGGGACTACGCATGCATGGCCTAAAGACTGAGTAAACTGAAGTCACCGCGGCATGCTCTAAATACGGTTCTCTTCAGTTTCAAGAAAACCACAACGTGATTCTCGAAAGTAATGCCTGAACATGGTGAATGCCTGTGAAAAAACTGGGTACAGGGTTAATATAGGTCTACAGCAAGAGCCCAACATCCTTCTTCTGGAACGAAATCAGGAGGGATGATCTCCCATTTAAGCTTCTTCACAACAAGAATCATGGGTGACTTCTGGTGATAAGACAAGCCCAGAGAGTAGAGGACGACCACTGCATCACTTATGGGTTCAAGTCCGAACGTCTCAACAAATGCTGTTCCAACGTGCTTTGGAATAAATCTGTTCTGATGGTATGGACGGAGCTTGCTCAGAAGCGAGTTTCAAGTGTTCACCGATGGCGTGCTCCGTTAGATTTCAAAAGAATGTGATATACATATATTGTGAGTATTAATTGTAGACTTGGAAACATATTGAAGAACCCACATACGCTCATATTGTCTGCACAATCAGAAAAGCGACAGAGCAGTCAGCATACAACATTGCATTTGAAAATTCCGGTGCAACGAGTTTCATAAATCTCCGAGTTATCATTGTGTTAATATTCAGAGGAAAATACAGTGATATGAAAGCTCTTGACATTGGCCAGCGAGTTGAAAACAGCTTGCTCTTGAGTGCTCCCTTTGGAGGCTTTGCGCAAAGCGTCGCCTACAATCCGGGAAAGAGTTGATAATGCACTCTGTTGTTGACCGTTGATCAGTCTTCGTGCAACTGGCATCGTTTGTCCCAGTACGGTTAGCGTCCCGGGAGAGATTGTTCCTCCTGAATCGGACTGTTAAGCATACGAAAATCCGTGAAGCAGAAAAATTCATACGCCTAAGATCTACATTGACCGAAGGAGGCCAACAAAATGAGCGAGTTACAACCAGCCATTCGTAAACTCACCACGAAACATGGTGTGGAATATTGGGTAACAGCGCTGTCGGGAAGAGCAGCAGAGCACTTTTAACAAGGCGCAATTGTAGCGGGTGTAGTGGAGAAGCCGGGCTTGGGCAACCTGACAGTATCATAGCCCACGTTCAATCTGAATGTGGAGCACACTGTTAATGTAATTCTAAACCTTTATACACACATACACAACCATATATGCCTTAAACGTTTAAGCCAACAACCAAATTGTCTGTAGCCAATTGAAGTACAAAGGGTAGTACCTTGAGACCCATTGTATTTGGCCAGGAATGTCTTTCCGTTCGTTACAGTGTACATAGCTTTTCCGCAAATACTATAAAGGTTTCGTCAACAACGAAGTGCTGTTTTAGTGAAATATTACATGTCTATCAAAAGGTCTAGTGTAGTCAATGAAGTTGGTAGAGGTGGAAATTGAATGAACATTGTAGAAAGATTAGCTTCTCAAATATTAAGCACGAACACCGCGTTTCCAACAATAAATTTAAAACCACTGCAACATATCCGTAACTATCCACTTGTCCGAGTACTACCGAAGTTCTGGGTACCAGAGAGCGGTGAACCTTGACCGCTGTGTTACAAATATCCATGTACGCCAACGGGTGTTAGGACCGAGGGACCGCAGACGGAGACAAAGGAGGATGCGACCTCGTTTGTGATGGTTAAGACACATTTTAAAAATACCTCATTAGCACCTACCATAAGGTGCAGTATAACCAGAGCCCGATAGAAGCTGCGAGAAACCGTATGATAGTATGAAAGCACGAGCCTGATCCGGGCATAGTGCCGCACAATCAGAGACTGCACGTGGGCTATACACTGTTTGGTTGACCAGGCCTAGAGAAACTACCGGGTATCCGACCAGCCGCGCTGGAATGAAGAAACTCATGGTAGCGTTAAACTCAGTGTGGAGGTGTTCTATGCCTGTATTGCGTCCAAAGGATCCATCTAATAGTTGTTTGGAAACTATACGCGACATGGCTGCATGTATTGCGCCCATGTAATGTTTGTTATAATATTCATTTTATATCATTGTATGGTGGTAAAACAAAATCGAACGCACTGAAACTACAAAAAACAAGTTGTTTTTACGCACAATCGCATTGCTCGCTTTAGTGTTTTACGCGTACTTTATTTACTTCAGGTTCATTGGTACTTTGCCTGGCTCCACAACTGTGCTTCAGGAAGAGCATGTTCATATTTCTTATAGTCAACTGCAGTCATCGTATTTCCATTTTCAATTACATTATTATTATCATCATCATCATCAGGAACAGCATCGCACTGATTGCGTCTAGCGAATGCTTAACTGTCGTACAACTATGTTGTTGTTGGCCTCCTTCGGTCGATGTCGACCATGGATGTACATCACAATCGCATGAATTTCATGTTTTGCAGCTTTTTGAATGACTAAACAGTCCGATTCGGGAGGAACAATCTCTCCCGCAGCGCTTGCAACGATAGTCAGAACTCTGTTGTATTGCATCAGTTTCACGCCGGCGGCGTGATCTGTGTTCAGCAGCCAAGAGCTGTATCTGCTCCTCCCCGGCTTGCAGACGACGCTTTACACAATGTCTCCAACTATGTAAAAAAGTAAAATCATAAGAGATGAGAAAGGGTGGGACTTAAATAGCTGCGGATTCCATAGAAGAGTTAGCACAAACAAACTGGGAAGATGTGCATAAACCTCGAGTGGAACATGCCTTCAGACAAGTTTCGTGAACAAGTACAGGCACAACAGCATGACAGATTCTTTGCGGCTTTTACTGCCGAACATCATAACAAGCTTTCCTTCATAGCAGGCTTCAGTTCTCAGCTATCTCGAAACCACGAAGGACGACGTATGATCCGAAAAACCAAAAAATAACCCACAACGAATCGCATTCGTCAATACCACACGCACAAGGCAAAACAAGATAAGGTGGGTGTGTATTGACGGAAAGATAATTCACGACACGAAATTCACCAGAGACAAAAATACAAAAGAGTAAATCGATCAAATCAGCGGAAAAGAGATAATTCGAGAATCACGTGCGAATCTCCACGAGACCGGCCTTTGTGATGTAGCGCACGCCTTTGAATAGCTTGTAACTCTGCGTAAGAGGGAAAATCAATTAGACAATTAATAAATCATGTTTGGGTGTGGTGAAACGGACCATCAATAAGCAACAAGGCGATGGTATGGTATGGTATGAAAGCACAAGCCTGATCCAGTCAAAGTGCCACACAGTCAGAGACTACACGTGGGGATGATACTGTCAGGCTGCCCAGGCCTAGACAGATTTGAGGAAGAAAAAAGAACAGGAAAGGCGATGGTAGGAAACTCACCGTGTGCGAATCGAAGTTCTCGTCTACTCGCTACTTTATAAGTAGCTGAAGGGACTAAACTAAGCCCCAACTGATCGAACGGCGTATTGCCACGAGGGTTATTACAACCCCAGGATAGTTCGAAGTAGAATACCATTCCGAAACGCTAAAATCTCACCGGAAGCACAGGACCAGTTTTGCAAAGAGTCCAGCGGATACACATAGCTGATGAGAGGCAAAAACCTCGAAACCGGTCCTGTGCTTCCGGTGAGATTTTAGCGTTTTGGAATGGTATTCTACTTCGAACTCACCGTCAGTGGGAAAGGAAAACGATTCATGAGCGCTTGATTGCGATCGATCAAACGGTGGACGGTACCCCCCACCCATGTTATAAGGCGTGACGCTCGGAGGTTCGAGTCTCACCCGAAGCCGCGTAAGAGAATATGCACTGCTGATGAGCTCAAACAAGAGCAAAACTCGAGTCCACTGCTTCCATTACGGACCGTCGTAATCAACGATGTGATTATTTCGATAGGCTAGGCAGGGATGGGTAGTAAACAACATATTCTCCAAAAAGCCCATCAGACCTAACCGGTGTTAGCTTGCAATGTATCGGATGGGAAGACCTGACACGGAGATCAGTTCGGTTGGGCGACCACAACAGATGTTGCTGGCTCCTTCTGGACTGGTCGGGCAAACAAAGCTACTCAAATGTGCCAGCCCAGAGAAAGATTCGTTAATTTGTGAATATCTCGATGCGCTAGGCACGAACATGAAACAATTTAAGCACAAGTGTCGGTTGAGGAACATTCACCCATGGCAACGGCATATTAATTAGCTGGATGCATACAATGACACCTTATAATCTCGTTACAATGAATGACCTTCAGTTCACATATCATGTCTACGTTTCTCTACCCCAAAATCATCCACCAGTCATTCTGCGTCACACGCCACGCCACGCTAGATATTCACTGTGCATATGCATGGCCTACTTCGCATGTTAACGCATTCCCACTTCAGTTCTAGGTACTTCAATTTGTAATGACATTATAAAAAGCCCGATTAAACGACTATTTCCGGCGTTGTTGTGTTTTTATCACGGTTGGATTGAGCAAAACGAACCCAGTGATAAATCGCAACGACTGTCAGTTACTTCATAACTTCACAATAAGAAGACACTGCAGACGGGAAAATGTCCGTGAGATGATCATTGCATGAGCGTAAGAAAACGAAACAGTTGAAAATTTGTTAACACGCAGTCAATAGAAGCCTAGGATCTCACACAAATGAAGCGAAAGACGAACTACGAAGATGGTGTGCTGGGAGAGTTAGACACGTGGTTGTGTTGTGTTACCACTATTTCGAACCAATCAGAAGACGAACACGGGGACGAACGTGATTGGAAGGTAAATCAACATCCAATCATAATGGAACAACGCATTGTGATGCTCAAACAAGATAGCATGTCAATCACACTGCTGAGACAGCACGATCAGGATCCGCGTGCATTGTAACAGTGA
>JACCGJ010011551.1:0-14366 GCA_013407085.1 Atriophallophorus winterbourni | reverse complement strand
TTCGAATCTTGGTTCAAGAGATTCAAATATATTTTGCAATCAATTTTCGAAGAAATTTTTGGCGAACAGTCTTTTTTATTTAACAGACGATATAACTGCATGAAATTGGTCAAGCAGGATTGCGATGATTTTCTAACTTATGCAGGAAAAGTATGTGGTCTGCAATCAGAGAAGGATCAAGAGATTCGCACAAAACTACTGTCACTACTCGATCAAATCCGAAAATCAACATGACGTCAATAACGACCGAATGACAAAGGCTGCTAAATTTGAAGCGTGACACTGCACTGGTCAAACAAAACCCCTGTCAGAATGAGCCGGTGGTGTTAGCAGTCAAGCAGCAAGACAGCCGGCAGAATAATCATCTTGTCGATCAAGACACCAAGCTTCCATCCCAATTTCTCCAATGTGACGCGCGTTATTGCCCATTCAAGAAGCACCGATGCCAGAAGTGCAACAGAAATGGGCATAGCGAAAACTACCGCCGCACAAACTATTTTAAGAGATCAGTGTTCAATGATCCCTATCCTGTTTTCGCAACCTTCAAGACCCCAGAAGATGGAAATTCAGCGGGAGAAGAGAAGCCTCAAATTAATTCCGCGGAATGCAAACCAAGAAGGTGGGCCGATCGAAGACGTTTTCCAGTAACCCGCCTGCAAGTGAATCCAAAACTGGAGTCATACGACAACCAAGCTTAATGAGGGAGGTGTTAAGAGGGCGCCCCTGTCTTATAGACAGTGAACGAACTATCGATTAATCATCAATCAATATCGACGGTGAGTTCGAATTATGCTTTTCGCTCACTGTGATATTCACACATTCGCTCACTTGTGATACTCTTTGCATTCGGTGAATACACGAGTTCAGTGACGGTTGTGTTCTCTCTGACCACACGGGCTGGGCCAACAATAGTACAGCACAGACATAACAAGCTTGTTTCAAAAGATATAATAATAATAATACTATATTCTTGGTAAACCAAGGCATGCAAAACATGATCAGGTTATCAATGTGTACAAAATAAATAAATTGTAAAATGACCTTATCAAGCGGAATTTTTGAACATTTTGCTGATTAATAAAGGATGGTAAATTTACAAGGGTAAGAAAGTTAATTTTTTCGCGCAATGTCACACAGTAATAAAGTTTCATCTAGATTGCATCGAAATAATCAAATGAAGGGGATGCGATTAATTCTGGAGCAGGGATTGAAGGAAAAGAAAATAACGGAAAAAATTATGGAGGAAATAGTGCGTGTGAAGATAGGTAGAAGTTAAAACCACTACCTCCTAAATGTGAAATAATTATTAAAAAAGTTTTTTGCATGTGCTTACTAACAAACTACAAGTAATAAGGCTTGGTTGCTGATGACAACGCAGCAGTTGTTTGCATGAAGGCGTGATGATTGTACTACAGACACTTTTTGGAGGGTCTGACATAGGTAACGGAAGATTTATATAGTGATTAAGCTAATTTATTATGAAATATTAATGAAAAAACTACTGTAAAGTCATCGCATAGGAAAGGTTCAGTCCAGTCTTAGGGCATTAATAAGGTTTGCGAAGTTTTTCCAGTTTATATGACTAATGATGGATGATGTTCTACATATTTTCACTTTAAAGTTGCAATTCAATTCGAATGTTATGATATTGTGGCCACCTTTAATACGATGATGATATTTCCAAGGTAAATGGATTAACATTAAGAGTGAAGACAACGTCAAGAATATTGTTGTTACGCGTTCGTTCATCGATAAACTGCTTGAAGCCTAACAGATTTACGCTAGAAAATGGTATTCGAGTTTCATAGGAGTACTATTTTCCCAGTTTTGTGCGGTCATTTAAAATCTTTTGATGTCATTTATCATTCGAGGGGGGAAGTGAAGCAATTATAAAGCAATTAATCAAGCGCTAGATTGATGTTTGTCTCGCAGACGGTGTGTAATAGACACGTCGAAGTCAAGGTCAACGGTGGGTAATACTAGCCAGATAGAATCTTCCAGGTGTTCAAAGACGGATCAAATGAAAATATTAGCCTGAGTCTCTGAATGTACATGAAAAAGGCATCCATGTTTATTAATGCTATCCTAGATAGATAGATAGATTGATTGATTGATTGATTGATAGATAGATAGATAGATAGATTGATTGATAGATAGATAGATAGATAGATAGATAGATAGATAGATAGATAGATAGATAGATAGATAGATAGATAGATAGATAGATAGATAGATAGATAGATAATCGCACGACTGAGGATCCTGAAGTTATATTATCTTGTTATCGGGTTATTTTAATTCCATTCAATACAATTCATTACAGACAACTACAAACTATGCAGATGGAATTTCGTTGAAACGAAACAGTGATACGTCTGTTATCCGTATATCTTTAATATTCATTTTATGTATGTATTTTACGGTCTGCTTAGAGTTTCATTTCGAAAAACAAATTCAACTTTTCTCGACCAGTTTGTCCACTACGGAACATTTCCATGTGTCAATATGCCGTCACCGATTTAAGGCTGATATTCTGTGTGGTGAAATTATTGCATACACTGTAATCTCTCAGGCTGAGACTGTCTTTCGATTCAAGCGAGTGAGGGGGTGACGCTTTCGCGCAAACTCGCAATCTTATTGGACGAAAGTGCGCACCTTGTACAGGCTAGCAGACTACAGGGGGCAAATGAAACTAAACGCTCTACCACATGTAGTGAGAGGGGAGCCACGTGGAAATTATTTGTCTATCTCACAGAGAATGAGCGGTTAGTCAACGTACAATCTTTGTTGTCTATCTATCTATCTGATCAGATAGTCAGCGCTAACTTAACACATGGTGGACACAGGTCACAGCATTAATCGTGCTAACCATACATTGAACGACTTCACGCTGAGGCGGTTAAGATAACAAAGGCTGGTAAGAATGCAGTGAATAAGGTGGATGGGGCTGATAATCCACTATCTGGCGTCCAGTGCTGCAGCGGATAAACATTAACATGCGTGACCCCTGCTGTGCGCACCGATTACGCAATCGAGCTAATCTGTCAGCAGATGTCATTCACCATTTTCACTGTGAAACCTGGCGTGCATTGTTAAAACATCCCAGTCCCAATCACCTAATCAGAATGTGCAGGTTTAAGATGTTGATGCGGGGATTAGTTGAGTCATAATCTATAAGTTCTTTCTAAATGCATGATTATTATAAATTATGTCCAGATAATTTCCGGTGCTAAAATATCTGAAAATAACTCAACAATGACGTGATAATTATGATTATGTTCATGTACTAAACTTTCGCATATAGCTCAAGATTGTTAAGCTTGTGTTTTGTTGCTTTTATTTTCAAGACTTGCTCCATGTACATATTCGTCAACACTTGGGTAATAGGTGAGCCCATCGCTAAACCATCGTTTGTCTTGTATAGCTGTCCATTAAACAAAGAAGTGGTTCCTATGTACACAACTTGCTACACCGTTGATGATTTGTTGTACACTCAAACTTGTACGATCCTTCAAGGTCATATCGGAATTGAGGGACTTCCTCGCTAATTCTAAAGCGCTTGTATTGCCCACGTTTGTGAACAAGGAGCTTACGTCAAAGCTGACCATCATCTCATCCTCCTCGATTGTTAGGGTACTTAATCGACCAACAAAATCTTAGAGATAAAACTCGGATGTTTATATTGGGCAAACGTCTAGCATTGCTCTGTTTCTCACAATGCATGGTAACCGAATTTCAACTATGTACCCACCTTCAAAGCTTATTTATCATGTCACATAACAAAATCCTACTGAATAACAGTTATAAAAAGACTGTTTGATAATAGGAACATATATTTAGAGATTTCTTAAACAAAATTTGTCAGTTTTCTCAGTTTTCTTTTACTTTCAAATTGATATTCAGATGTAGCCAGTGACCCGAAATGTGAATACCTGTAAAACAGATCGGGTTATCTTTCGTGAGTGTTACGAAATAACACTAAAGAAAATACTCACGTTATCACTGAGTGATTTCACTGTTGCATCCAGACTTTCGAACAAGCGGCCACCAATGGTTGCCTGAAAAAGCTGAGTGATATCATTAGAGCTCATTATGAATAAAGTGGCGCAGAATTGGGTGCAGAGCGTAATATTGGAAATGGAATTTTGAAAATAACCAATCATGTAGCTTTTGATAACAAGCAACCAATAAGAATTCGATGAAGGGTTTTAATAACAAGCAACCAATAATAATTCGATTAAAGGTTGCATAAAAATGGTATTTCACTTACAGCCTACTGACAATTTAAAAGTAGTTAGATAGAATTTTTATTTCAATGCTACATCCTGAGTCATCCTAGCAAAAAAGGGTAGTGGAGATAACGTATTCAGCCTAGCCAAAATTGGTGGTGGAGATAAACAGAAGAGCAAGATTTATTCCTCTTTCTATAAACGTACAAAAACGACTTTATTTAATACCTTTTAGTATGGTTATTGCAGCATTAAGTAATTTAATAACATGTTTGTTATTAATAAGCTTACAATAATTCGGATATACTATCAAAAATAGTTACCGAGATGACGGTAGATAGATTGTTAAAGTTGCATGGAACATTAAATTGCGAAAACCGTCAAACATAAAATGTAACTCCCGCGCCGGGAGTCGAACCCGGGCCGCCTGGGTGAGAGCCAGGAATCCTAACCGCTAGACCACGCGGGACGTGCATAGCGCATTCTATTAACCTATCTTATTCTGTTGGATACCCATTGTGACAATTTTGTGTGAGCTGAAATGCTTGGATTTGCTACCATTGTGACGAAACCAGTCGTTCGCAAAATGAACATCCAAACTGAGTTTTACATTTAATGAGTTAGTGTAATGTCAAGTGAACTATGCAGCTGACAATCGGAAGATAGCTACAAACACCGACTGACGAGCAAGAAAAACAAGTATTTACCCGTCATTAGCTAAATTAGAAAATCAATATAAATCGTTATTGATCCACAGAAACAATACCATCATTCAACACGCTCGTGAATAATGCTGCGTCATGAAGGAGAATAGTCCAAAGTAACGGTATAAATCGTGGAACAATCTACCACAGAATAAATTTCGTGGTGTTCAAACAATCAGCTAGCGGTAAGTGAAACCAGAACGCGGAAAGTGCGCTCCGAAAAAGTTTAAAACCGAGAACATATTGATTTAAACAAATATAGAAGCGAATAGAAATAAGTCAAAGGAAAAGTGAAGGTCAAATTTGCTATGAGGTGACAATTGGAATGGTGTTTAAGCCAAATTCTGTGGTTCACAAGCTACAGATTGTCAGTCAGGTTTAAGAAGCACAGGAAGATTGGTTGATCGTTTGCAGATAGTTAAAGCCTAGGTTAAAGTGATCTCAAGGAGATCGGATCAATCAACCTGACCGCAATGCGAACGTAACTTGATCTGCAATTTCGTCAAAGTTGAATTAAACACAGGTTCAGAATCAACTTCGATGCCTCATGGTGAACTACATAGCTCTGTGGATTGACAAAACCTCAAGAAAGCAACAAAACTGTTTTCTCTCCTGGCTGATATTTGTGGATTGCACTCATCTGGCGAATTCAGTAATCATAAAGCTAATGTGTGTATAAACAGCTAACGTCCAACTCCTTGAAAATCATCGCCCTAACAGTATACCAGAATACACATGATGGAAAAATAAATAACCCTTTTCAAATACTAATTCATGAAATTCAGTTATTGTCAAACCTGGTTCGGCACTTGAAGGGCACCACTAAGCGAAGTGAAGCGGACTGTTAGCTGAAGAAAGAGTGCAACAACAAATCTAATCAAAGTTTTACTGAAAATAGCCTCAACATATTGCCAACGTTGTATAAACAGTTTAGAATCCAAATGCAGTGAAACCAAGCTTGAGCGTTAGCATTGCCAGCTAATTGGATCATTATCATGAACCTGGATAAACGTATCAAATAACTGGTAATAACAACACAAACCAATTATATAAACTTATATCACGCGTTAAGACATCCCGCGTGGTCTAGCGGTTAGGATTTCTGGCTCTCACCCAGGAGGCCCGGGTTCGACTCCCGGCGCGGGAAGTATTTTCGTTTTTAATGAATCGTTGTTTTGGTCTTTGATTGTATGACATGTATTAAATAATAAGTTTGTACATTTTTAAATTTAATCCGTTTCTTTCTGTTGGGCCAAATCTTACTTACAATCGACATAAAGAAGGCGATATTTCAACTACTCGTTAGTAGTATGTAAGTAGTAATTCATTACCAGGGGTTGGGTGACGGGTCGCTTACATCAAATTACCGATATTTACAAGGGAATTTAGCACATGAAGACTATTATATTTATGTGAAACAATGGGTCTTATTTTTACCATACATGTCTATCCTTTCTTACTGGATTTTTAATTTTCTAATCTATTATCTCTTTGGTTCGTTTTTCAAGCAACTCTCACACATGCCAATTTCAATTTAATTGAATATACCATCATTCACAGCAGTGAAATAGCAATTCGAATCCATTTTAAATGTGACTGGTTTCAGCGTCTTGTTAACTATTTTGATCAATGTGGTTCCTGAAGAGTTAGGTGAACGAGCTCACCTGAAGCCAGATATGCTGAATTTCAGGTTGTTAACAGTTTTTCACTTGTATCAAAATCCCGCAGCGAGTGATTAATGCAAAGAAACTCTACATAAATCCGTATCTGCATGTATTTCCATCACACACACACCACGACCGGTTTCATGCTGTTGTTGTCGTATGGAGAATCGTGGAAGATCTGTACGCCTGCATACACTCCAAATCCTTGCCTAATGCTCGTATCCAGTCTTTAGTGGTGTCTCGAACAAGTTTGATAGGCATTAGTATGAATTCCTGAAACCATGTTGTACCTGATAGAGAAATTCATGGCTCTCAATGTGCCCGATAACGTTGCCACACACCAAACGATACAGTTTATTTGAAACCACCGAAGGGAGCCTCACACTGCGGTATCAGCAGGCGCAAAACGGATACCTTCTTTGTAGATTAGTGTAATAAGTATAGTTTTCTAGCCAGCTGGTACGATTTCAGTACTCGCTCATCCTCATCGTTGTTCTCCGAGCTGGTATGGTTGATTGCGGACGTTTCGTCAACAAACTAGATGACATCATCAGCGAATCTACTTTCGAAGCAACTGGGCGGTGGGCATCGTTCGAATTTATCTGCCGCGTTGCGACCTCATCTACTGTGATTGGTTAGAATCCTTGCATGTCCACGTTGTTGGCGTTTTCTCATTGGTCCGTAGACTCCATCCAATTGAAGGTGTTCATTGATTGATTGTGGTGTCGAATACCATGCTTCCAAGAACTCTCGAATGTGAGGAGGTCTGCCTTTGCCGATGATTTCTGTTCTTTCCCAATTGAATTCATGACCTTCTGGATCCATGTGTGCCGATATTACTTATTTATGGTTGTGTAGCCAGTTTTTGTTCATGTATCCTTGTTTCCAGCCTTCTTCCAGTCTGTCCGATACAATATTTTTTGGATTATTAGAATGATGCCCACCGCCCAGTTGCTTCGAAAGAAGTTTCGCTGATGATGTCATCTAGTTTGATGACTAAACGTCCGCAATCAACCATACCAGCTCGGAGAACAACTATGAACTACAATCCGGTACCTGAGCTACAAGTTTTGAAAACGACATCCATCCTCATATCGAATATGCTATACCGGCATGGGATCCTTCGTTGAAAAAAGATACTCAGCTATTGGAAATTCCACAGCGAAGAGCGACAAAACTCGTCATGGGACTTTCTAATTAACCATGCGAAATAATACTTAAACTATTGAATTTGCATTCGGCTCAATACAGACGGAAACGAGGAGCACTAATCTTCATTTGGGCAGTGCTTAATCAAACAAATCATCCTCGCAGTCGTTTGTTTCATCTTTCCCATAACACACATCTGCGTGGTCACCAATCTAAACTTTACCAACAGCATAGCAGGTTGAACTGCCGCAAATATGCATTTTCCGTTCACAATGTTCAATTGTGGAACAGTTTACCTACTCATGTGGTACAATCTGGAACCATTGACGTTTTCAAGAAATCACTAGATATCCACATGGAAAAGTATGTTTTTCATATTTGACAATAATCTATAACAATATCTGACTTGATGTACATTTTTGTGGGTGTTGTAAAGCATCATCTATGAATAAATCTATGAATAAATAAATCTATGAATAAAGTCTCAGAGTGAGCCACCCAGGTGTTTGTGACCTGACTTCGGAATTGCTCTTGTTGGCCTGCTTCAATCGATTCAAAGTGATTCAAAGTTGTAATGGTCTAAAAAGCATTTAGCTTAACAATAACCATAAGATGGAGTTATGAGGTATATACAATAAAAAAGAAGAACAGGAAAACTCATGTAGTGTAAATCGTATCAAAGTTTGGGTTGTCTCTCAAGTGTTTGTCCAAATTAGCTTTAAAAATATCCAGGGTGGCTGAGTGTGTAACAGTGGAGGGGAGGGTGTTCCATGTGAAACTTACACGTACAGCATACGAATATCTTCGACAGTTCAGTCTTGAAGTGGGAATAAGCACTGAAAAGTTCGTGTTTCCGACTGGCACGGGGTGGCGAGCGTGTGAAAAGTTTGGACAAGGGATGGTTAGGGACGTGCATAATGTTGTACATCAGTATGAGGTCACCTCTTAGTCGACGACAGCGAAAGTCGAAAAGATTGAGACTCCTCAAACGTTCTTCATATGGTTTAGCAGCTAGTCCGGGTACAAGCTTTGTGGTTCGGTGGTAAATACGCTGCAGAAGATTGATGTCTTTCTGAATCCACGGTGACCAAGCCTGAACAGCGTACTCCATCGCTG
Organism: Atriophallophorus winterbourni; assembly: GCA_013407085.1. Taxonomy (NCBI): domain Eukaryota; kingdom Metazoa; phylum Platyhelminthes; class Trematoda; order Plagiorchiida; family Microphallidae; genus Atriophallophorus; species Atriophallophorus winterbourni. The sequence goes on along the minus strand of JACCGJ010011551.1, from coordinate 5,504 downwards.
GTCTCAGATAGGTGTTCATGATACGGGGCACCGACTGATTGGACTATGGATGTACCTCACAAGCGCATGATGGTTTCATAGTCCAAAACGTGTCAGATAGCTAAACAGTTCCATTCAGGAGCAGCAATATCTCCCATCGTGGTACCTGGCCGATCCGTTTAGTTGCACGTTGATCTACGCTCAGCAGCCGGGCTGATCTTCCCCAGCTTGGTGATGACTCATTACACAGTTCCTCCAGAGCAAGTTTATCTTAACTTGTAGGCCCCATGTCAAGAGCTTTAGTATCTCTTGGCAAACGTCTTTCTGCCGCAAGTGTGGTCTGCTCAATGATCGATGCCCTGATTTCAATTCACCATAGAGTGGATTGGATTACGGCTATTTACCAACGTTTGCGATGATTTATTAGTAAACCAGCTTTAGAAATGCATCCTACATTTGTAACTTTGTGCATCCACGATATGTTCAAGATGGAACAGATGATCCATAGAAGGAAAGCACTCAGCTTACGTTGTTGCCTAGTTGGATTGTTCAAGTTTCCCTGCCATGTGGTAAAGAAATTATTACACACGCCGTTTTTGTCTAGTTTACACCAGACATTATTGTAACTCAAGGTTACGTTCGCGCTAAAACGTAGTCATGAGGGAAATAAGTAAGAAGCAATTTAGAAGGGTTTCCGGTGGTAACGATATACAAAGCGTATTATTCTAGGTACTTACTAACAGTATGATAGATCGTGAAGAAATACATGTAAGAAAAACAAACTTTGTATATTAATGAGCGTTATGTACCAAGAAACAATGATCTGTAAACGTTCCTTTTTCTTTTTCTTCTTCTAGTGGTTCCTGACCGTGGTTGTCCACAAAGATTGTTCATTGTCTGTCCTTTCAAGGAAACGTGATCTGCCTACTTGTGCGTTGTCAGTAGCCAAAATGCAAAATAACATTCATACAGATCATACATTTTGCATATGATTGGTCGATTCTAGTGGTAGGTAGGTATATTATACTTCTTAGTATATACAACTAAATATGATACACACTCTGCACATCACATTACCACGACAGGGCGTTCACGGTTGGCGCGGGTGTGTGGTTGTTTCAAACAAACCGACACAACAATGTGATGGAAAGCCTTCATGACTAATAATATGTGTTAACAATTATTTGAAAAAAATTAATTCCTACAGGTTTCATAAGCTGACCATTGAGGCAATGAAAAATAAATACTAATCATTAATTAAAATTTTATAAAAGGCCACTCCCGCGCCGGGAGTCGAACCCGGGCCGCCTGGGTGAAAGCCAGGAATCCTAACCGCTAGACCACGCGGGATGTTCGTGGTAGATAAAAATATATTTGATGATTATTTTCTATTTAGCAATATTTCGTGCAGTCGGAGTGAGACGAAATAATTTCGCACAGGTCACAATGATTTATTTCACTTTTCAACGAAAAGTCAAGTTTATTATTTGTTCTTTTCTCCTTTTCGCGTTCAATTGCACGTGCCTCACTGGATCAACGTCTACTTCAAAACCCGCCAATAGTTAATAGCATCTTGCGGTAAAACTGCTTCAAGCTTGAAATGTATACTTCCACTAGCTATTGTGCACAAGGATGTGAAAGGTGAGTCATTAAAATTCAAGATTCAAGATCTTGAGTGAGATAAGAAAGTGTTACAACCACATACCTTATTCCTCGACATTCCAAGTTCATATAATTTTGGCCGTTTTTGCTACATTATTCTGGAATTATTTTACCTCACCATGCAATATAATATTTAAAGTCTTTTTAAATAAAAATCCTCGAATGCTTGCAAATTTTAAGGCAATCGAATCCTGCTCATACTGTCCCTACCTGATAAGTGCAGACACCACGAAACAGGTCACGGGGTGCTCGCAGATGTGGATATTTTGGTTAATCTCACGGGTTTAACCCATCTACACGCGCATGGACACATGCGATTGAACTGCTTAGTCGTAATAGCCTTGGATCATTTCCAGATAAGCGTACAAAAAGTGCACGCACAAAAAGTTAAGCCTAGTCAACTTTTGCCAGCTCAAATTTTATGCACGCACGTAACCTTGACCTATTTCGGATGTGTAGACAACAAGCCTTCATGTATGCCGTCAAGCCACTCTGCTTGACACAATCCAACCCCGCATCCCTCCCGACTCAATCCTCATTTCTGATATATGTTGTTGCTGGCCTTCTTCGGTCGATGCCGACTATGGATGTACATCACAATCGCATGGATTTTCATGTTTTACAGCCTTTCGAATCACTAAAGAGTCCGATTCAGGAGGAACAATCTCTCCCGCAGCGCTTGAAACGATAGTCAGAACTCGTTTGTAGCGCGTCAGTTGCATGCCGGCGGCGTGATCTACGGTTAGCAGCCAAGGGCTGTATCTGCTCCTCCGCAGCTTGCAGACGACGCTTTACACGCCTACAATGTGAGTGGTCAAGAGCAAGTTCTTCCCAACTCACCGGGTCAATGCAAAGAGCTTTCATATCTCTTTTGCAAACGTCTTTTTACCACAAGTGTGGTCTGCCCAATGGTCGACCTCCTAATTGCAACTCTCTATAGAGTAGATCTTTCGGATCTTTCTTTCCATTTTGTAGACATTCTGATATATGAGGATCCTATTGAAGCGATGATTAGCGTGAATGCTGCTCATGAAACGGTTAATCATATCGAACACTTTGTAGATCCAGCAATTGGAGCTCAAACACAAACCATCGAATCTTTCTAGCAACTCAACTAAATTCAGAATAAGCACCAATGGGGCACACTCCGATCTTTAGTGGATAGCTACTTGTGTGAGTTTGTTTAGAGGCAAATTTATCGAAAAACGGACCTTTTCATACCTTATCATATCCTCCGTTTTGTAATATTTTTTGGGTCGTGGGGGGATAACTTTTTGGTTGACGTTATCTGGAAAAGATCCCCAGTCTTATCCAACATTGGCTTGTAACTTGAAACTTTATTCATCATTTCTCCCTGAAGGTATTGGCTTCATCTTACGCGTACAAACAGCACAAAACCAGGCGTAGTGTGTGTATGTGATCAGAACGCATGCAACCATGGATAGTTTGTTCAAACGCATGCGTTTAATCACATTTACATGTGCAGCTATGATTGACCATTTTAGCTAATCGCATTGTGATAAACGAAACCAGTTCATGAACCTATAATTATATTGCCATTATTATATTCCTAATATATGCATGGATCATGACTGATTAGACTGAAGGATTTCAATTGCTTCTACTTGCAATTGTAGTTCTGAGTAACAAAATTATTTGTGGAACCTTTTGTCATGCCCCTTATCTTCAAACACCTCTTTGAGTAGTCTATGGAAGAGTATGTTTGCTTGCTGTGCAGCGATTGATAGTGTGGCAGAAAGTTTTATGTACCAAATGTTGAGCGATTCGTCTAAATCTACATACGCGTTTGATTTAAGCGATCGCCATCTTCTACTCACACACGCGAACAAACGATTTTTACCAAGCAGCACATTCGATGACTTTCGTAAAAACCAAAACTACTTGGAAGAACCACATCTACCCGTTTGCAGGCGCTTACTTCAGAGCTGCTCGAAAACTTCGAAACTGATGTATTCACGATTTCAATACAGAAAACAGCACGCGATATTCATGAACTCAATGTGGTTCATAGTATAGCGGGTGCAGTTAGCCGGAACTGATTGTGTCAGTTCTGCAGTTTTTGGGTCACGTTTCACTCCCGGCACAGAAGCTTCGTCAGACCAAGGGTGATAGTCAGCAAAGGGAACAGGATTAAGTAGTAGTCAACCCACCACCACTTACGCCTACGGTGTGTCGCGTCACGTGGGAATGACCAGAATCAGTGGTCGATTTTCCTCACAGTGTGTATCCACGTCAATTTAATACAAGTGAACACGGTCAAGGTCAGTTGACACAGCGGCCCACATGCGTAAAAGTACATAACTAACAGGGCTAAGTTTAAACTATTTTTGAAGAAAAACAAAAATCTAATTAACAAGTAGGTATACGGTGAATAACAACTGCTCTAACCGATTGCACTCACATTTCTGTGCATTATGAATACACGATCGGCCCCAAACATAATCCAATCGATTGATTGATTGTGTCAGTTCATGTCAGGTCAACGCGTGGCAGCTGGCGAGCACGTGACCACTTATCGCATTTCCGTTTCATCGATCCAAGGACGTTGCCTTCTCGCATCACACGCACGTACGCACGCACACACGCACGCACGCACGCACGCACGCACGCACGCACGCACGCACGCACGCACATCGATCGTGTCTTGATTGAGGTCAACCCGTCGAATGCCAATCGCGTTCACCCACGATTGCACATCACAAGAGAAAGCCGATTGGTCAAACGCGTTTATTTCACAAACAACCACAACGCTGGCTTGAAACGTCTGTTACAATTGTCACTTCGATTTGATTTACCAATTGATTTTGTGTCAACCGAGACACTTCAAGCTCTCGCCACGCAGGGCTCGTTTGACCGACATTGACGAATTGTATATCGATCGATGGTGACTGACGTGGAGTACACATCTCCTAATACTTCCGAAGATGTCGACGCTTGAATCGGTCGAATGCAATCAAACCGAAACCTCAAATTGTTACGTGTTCGCAATCGTCGTCGACGGTGTTTTCGATGCTTCTTGCTCTTGTCTTATGGCGTTTTGTATTTCATTCGAAACCTCGTGATTAGCAATAATCGATAATGCACTTGGCACATCCAGAATAGGGCAATGTGTAAGACCTTCCAATGCAAACGGTGTACAGCAAACAAGGTTATAATTGAATGCCACTGTTGCATAGGGTTCGTACAACGAACCACGATGTTCAAACACAGAATCACATAGTGATTCGTGGTCAAGCACTCAAGGGGATGTGAGCAACACATTACTTTGGTCATCCATAAGCGCCTTGAGTGCTTGACCACGAATCACTATGTGATTCTGTGTTTGAACATCTGATTCGTTGTACGAACCCTAGCAAAAGTGGCATTCAAGTATAACCTTGTTTACCCTATCCACTGTTTCCAAGGCTGCTAAACCTAATCTACTGTCTCCACCTGATGACGGCAAAACAGCCAGAAACGGTAGTGGAGTGTAATTTCGGGGATGGGTACGGGACAAAGTTGTTGAAAGTTCCTTCATGAATCAAGACCTTTTTAGCTGATGTACCGATGCTTCAGGACGATAAATTTCGGAATCTTGGGTTATCACATCAGCTGCAGCTACGTTCTCGTTACGACAGTATACCACAGTTCTAAAAACTATATTAGATTGGTAGACGGACCTGGTTAGTTGTCGCTGGAAGTGCTACGCACATAGTTCATATGTCGCACATCTCGCCCAGGAACATTTGAATTCATCTGTCCTTACAAGGGACTCTCAGCGTTTGAAACGAAATATGTTTCCGAGTACCATTCAGTCGATCCACAGATTTGGAACTTCCTTCAACAAGGTATTATGAAAATAT
>JACCGJ010011550.1:0-19764 GCA_013407085.1 Atriophallophorus winterbourni | reverse complement strand
AGAGCGTTCACCACTTCAAATAATATTTTCACAAATATATTCTGGTATGAGAGTAATCTGGAATGCAACAGAAAAACTCCCCTCACCAATAGGTGAGGAGAAGCATTAGTGCGTTCCAAAGACAACATGAGGATCATACCAACTATTCCCTCACGGATAAAAATCAGGAAATAATGAAGGCCACACAGAGTCAAGTCTATTTTTGAAACCCCCTACCGAAGTAGAACAAACAACTTCTTTAGGAAGTCGATTCCAGTAATTTACTACCCTCTCACTAAAGAAGAACTTACGAACATTTGACCTGACATGTCGCTTGGCCAGTTTTAATGGGTGGCCTCGAGTACCCACACTTGGCGCTAGAGCGTACAATTAACTGGGATGAATAGTACTGAAACCTGACATGATTTTGAAGGTTTCAATCAGGTCCCCACGTAGCCTCCTCCTTTTTAGTGAGAAGAGCTCTAGACTCAGCAATCGTTCCTGATACGACCTACCCGATTGCCCAACAATCATACGAGTAGCTAAACGTTGAACACCTTCCAGCTTGGCTATATCCTTTTCCAAATAAGGTGACCATACTTGAACGCAATACTCGAGATGTGGTCGGACGACCGCTTTGTATAATGGTATGAAAACCTCTGGGGACCTGCAGGATAAAACTGAACGAAGGCGAAAAAGCTCTCTCCTAGAGCGTTGTGCAGCGGCTGCGCATTGATCAGCCCATTTAAAGTCCCCTGAAACTTCTATACCTAAGTCACGAACTTTCGGCACCCCATTTATCTCCAGTATACCATCGAGACCAGCCACCTCTAGCTTCTTAGTAACTTTAGACAAAAGATAGCTTTTAGTGGAGTTAACTGGTAGATCCCATGTAGCAGACCACTTGATGACTTTTTCTATATCCTCAAGGAGATCCTGTTCATCCAGTGATCCGATAATCTTGACATCATCTGCAAAAATATAGCAGGGACACTTGAGCGACGCTGCCAAGTCATCGATGAAAATGAGGAAAAGTAGCGGTCCGAGTACGGAACCCTGTGGGACTCCACTAACAACTTTTACTTTCGACGAATACATATTTCCTATCCTTATACGAAAGAATCTATTGCAGGAGGACTACAGTCAGTGAAAGCCGCTTCACCTCCCGGGTCTCTGCTATATCAGCGAAAATTCCTCACGAGGAGTTACTGAACTGGAAGAGTAGGCGGATCGCGCAGGATAGCGGGAAGTTCACAGTCCAATATGCGTTTAAACTCCTCTTCGGTGACTGCCCCGATTGCATCAGCGGAGAGTGCATTCCAAATATCGACCACTCTGGTCGACACAGTAAACGGTGGTTTCAGGTGTTCTGTTCGGCGCTCCTGCAACTTCAGCGAATGAACTCTATTTCTGGAGGCCGTGGATACCGAAAAGAATTGTTGAATCGAAAGCAGAAGGGATAAACTCCCGTTTAAGCTTCATCACAGAAATAAACATGGGTGACTTCTGCTGACAATGCAAGCCCTAAGAGTAGAGGAACACCACTTTATCTTTCCGAGGATCAAGTCCATTTGTCTCAACAAATGCTGATCCAGCGCGATTTTGAATAGCTCTTCTGATGGTAGAGACAGGAGCCCTTTCGGTAGAGAGTTCCAAGTGTTCACCACCCGCGTGGATAGCGTGCTCACATTACTCAGCTTCAGCCTTCTAGGCTTCTGCAACTTAAAGTCATGTTCACGAGTCCTCGACTCACATACTAATCGGAAGTACCGGAAGAACTCATCTCTATATTGACCCAGAAGAACACGGCGTTTTAGAAGCAAGTCAAATCATTTCCTTCGAAGTTGTAGGGAATAGATTTTAAGTAAGCTGCTTCTATCCTCGTACGCAAGCTGGCGCATTCCACGAACCTCCTTTGTACCCTCTCCAATGAGTCGCATTCACCTTTAGACTGAGGAAATGCAAAAGAGGACGAACATACGCAGATAAAAGTGTTTTGAACAAATGCGGGGAAGTCGTCGCAAATGAACGCCGAATTGCTCAAAGCCTCATAATAGCGCTGCCTATTCTCCGACGAGTGTCACCCTTCGACTTTAAGGAATCCATAACCAGAATCCCTAAGTCTTTTTCGACCGTCACCGATCTAATAGGCTTACCTCCAAAAAATTATTCACCACTAGTGTCATCGGAGTATATGCGCATGACCACTGTCTTGTCCTAATTTATAGGCAGTGACCAGCGATGCGTCCAGCTGACTAAGTCATCAACTCATTGTTGCAGTTGCTTGTGCCCATCGCAGGAACTGACAGAGGCCCACAGTTTCAGATCATTCGCGAATGAAAGACAATCGATAGCTACCGCGTCCGGAATATCATTCACGAAAATTTCAAATAACAATGAGCCAAGGACAGATCCTTGCGGCACTAACGAGCTTGCTATCATAGAAGAAGAAGAAGAATGACTTTATTCGTCTCTGAAGACAAAACTCCATTTACCTCTACACGGTTTGACCGCCCTGAGATAAATGCCTCGATCCACTTATGTAGACAACCTTGAATACCCAAACCTTCCAGCTTGACGAGCAATCGGCGGTGGGGCACGCGGTCAAACGCCTTACTAAAGTCGATAAAAATGACATCGACCTCTTGACCAGAATCAGTCAAAGCACACCAACTTTCTCGCGCTAGGAGCAGATTACTTACGCACGACCGATTTTTGGTGAATCCATGTTGTTCTGGGCACCAACGCCCACACTCCAAAAGAAAGTGCTCTAATTTCCTTTTGATCAGCTTCTCTAAAATTTTACCGATCACAAAAGTCAATGTGACCGACCAGCGGGACTACTAGGTTTCCACTCCTAAACATAGGTTTAATAATACCTTGTTTCCATTCTTGTAGCAAGACCCCTAATGTTACAGATTTCGTAAACAACCTGGCCAGCGGAACGCACAACACTTCTGATAGTGCTCGTAAAACCAACGAATGAATACCGTCTGGTCATGGCGCGAATTTTGTGTCTAACTGTTCAAATAGGACTCTAACTGTTCAAATAGGAGTCTAACTGTCTCTAGAGAAGCACACAAAACGTTTTAGAAGCACACAAAACCTGCGCCCCAGTGCTGTACGCTAATCTATGTAGCATAAGGAACAAGTGGGCTGACCTCTCTCTTCGTGTGGCTGAGTTGCACCCCAGGGTTAAAGCGCTTTCTGAGACCTGGCTGTCCGCGCTAGATGATGTGCCAATAAATATCAGCGAGCAGTATCTCATCATTAGATGCGATAGACCTGGCGATAGGAGAGGCGGTGGCGTTGCACACCTTCTAGAGTATGGCTTGCACAATACGGGAACGGGTATATCCCTAACCAGTGAAAACGTCCAAGTTGTTACGAGTATCCAGTTTTGATACCAGTCATATCTGGCAATCGCTTGTATCTACGTCACACTCAGTACAGCTCAGCAGAAAATTACACAGCTGATTGAGACGCTCGACAGGTTGTTTCAGTCAGCTCCCAGCGTGCTCATCTTAGGTGATTTCAACCTTCCAGACATAAATTGGGCCGTCCATGTAGGTTTAGTCGCCAAGCAATCCGAAATGTTTCTCGAATGGCTCCATGATCATGCGTTGCATCAGCATGTGAATGATCCTACGAGGTTTCGTAATAGATGTATCCCATCCACTCTCAACCTGGTATTGTCATCCCAGTCCAGAGCCGTCAGACTGCTAAAATACTTACCACCGCTCGGCAAAAGCAATCACGTAATGATAAGCTTCAGAGCGGTACTGCGGTTTCACAAACTTATTGCTCACCCTAGACGCAATTTAAGGCCTATAGACTGGGATTTTCTTCTACAGACTTCAAATGTCGTTAAAAACCAACGTAGGCCGCCCTGGTGGACTCCTCGAGTTTGTCGGTCTACTCGTAAACGTGATCGTTTATGGCGGCACTATAAGCCATTTTCACTTTTGGTTATTGGGTTTGATACAAAACCGCTCAAAACGCTTGTGTTAAAATATAGCGTTTGCTCAAACAGGAGTTTGAGTTAGCTAGGGATGCTAAATTCAATCCCAAAAGATTTTATAGCTACGCTCAATCAAAAGGAAAACCAGGGAATGCATTGGAGATTTAAATCTGGAGTACGTTAAAGCAGCCGATACCGACCTGTCTAAAGCGACTGCCTTCTCCAAGTTTTTCAGTAGCGTTCAGAGACGTGATAATTTTTTAAACGCTCCGTCTACCTCTTTTAATCTACTACCTGATGCTCCTGAACTAGATGAGTTGTTTTTCATGGAATCTGAGGTGTATGAAGCATTTATCCATGTTCGCGTCAACAAAGCTGAAGGACCGGATGGCATCCAATTGATTATGCTGAAGAATCTCGCCCTAGTGCTTACAGAACCTTTATGCAAGCTCTTCAATTCATGCTTGAACCTAGAAGTTGTTTCTAGTGAATGGAAAGAAGCCATAATTGTATCAATACACGAGGGTGATTGCAGGTCAACTCTTGGTAACCATAGACCTGTCAGCCTGACTAGCATCGTCTCGAAAGTATTTGAAAAACTGCTGCGCGACAAAATCTGTCAGCATGTTTGTTGGCATTCTATGTTAAGTGTAACTCAACATGGATTTCCTAGGGGTGGATCCTGCCTGACTAACCTTCTTAGTTATCTCAATACTGCCACTAAAAATATGAATGAAGGGAATCCCGTCGAAGCCCTCTACCTAGACTTCAGCAAGGCTTTCGATTCCGTTAATCACCTCCTTCTAGAGATTAAGCTAGCAGCAAAAGTCATACGGGGTAGTCTGCTTGCTTGGATAAAGGCCTTCATAACAGGTAGGCCATACTGAGTTAGAGTAGGATCTACGCTGTCTAATCAAACCGACGTAATCAGTGGTGTACCCCTAGGGTCGGTAATCGGTCCTCTTCTTTTCTTGATTTCCATCGATGACTTGTCGTCTGCTTTAAAGTGCCTATGCTTCATTTTCGCGGATGATGGGAAATTCAACGGATCAACAGATTAAGATACCTTGTTGCACGACCTTGAACGGGTCATAAACTGGTCATACTAATGGGACCTCCCACTGAACCTTAATGAGAGCCAACTTTTATCAGAACTGTTTGATAAGATTTCAGTTCTGGTGTCGTGCAATTCTCTCACTGTCAGCGCCACACAGCGTGTTAAGGATTTGAGAGTTCTAGTTTGGACTGACTTCAAATAGGGGGATCAATGCCCTGCTGCAGCTCAACGTGCTCGACTGTGCCGCACAAGGCTGGACACCATGGCTCCAAAAAGACATCTTAGATCTGGATCGCGTATATCAGAGAGCTTCTAAGCTGGTCATTAGACTTGAAAATACTCCATTTGCCGGGCGACTCAGACGACTGGAGCTGAGGACACTAACACCAAGAAGAACGCGCGATGATCTCATTTTCGCATACAAAATACTTAATACAGTTTTCCACCCCCTGGACATATTATTTCATGTTCCAACTTTCAGCAACAGGCGTGGCCATGGTTGCTATTTAGAAATACCACATTGCAGACAGAACTGTTGCAGGTATTTTTATTCGGTAGGTGTGTGCTTTGATTGGAATTCCCTATCTTCCAATTTGGTAAGCTCAAACAGTTTATCTATATTCGAATCAAAACTAGACGATTATATGAGAGCTAATCCGAATTTTGCCTCAAACTATCAATAAACTATCATCGTTTGACCGTTTGCATCGTGCCGTGCGGTCGCATTATTTTGAGCTCCTGTTAATCAGAATATACTGTTCTTACACTTACACGTACGTGGACATATTATACCTTGTTGGACTCCTCTCGTAGCGGTATTCGATAATACGAGCAAATTCGGATTTATAGTTATTTTCCCATATTGGATTTACGCGTGCAACTCTGTCAATACGCTTCAAGTCCTCAAAGGGATTAACGTCATCGGAAAGACCTTATTCTTCGCCGTCGATTGGTTATATACTCAACGTCGTGAGAGCAACTACCGATGCGCATCGCCGGAATCAATTCTGACTTTCCTCTTATAAGTGAGCAACGCTTTTCGTCGCGCTCACCATATTCATCATCGATCGCTCGACAGAACCACTCCCTGTGCACATACAGCTAAACAGTACTGCACACAACCTTCACCGGATGACTCCGAAAAGGAAACAAAGCGCACCGGGATGCATGTGCACGGTTTGCCGAAAGTCGGTAAGTCCTAAGGCGAGGTCTGTCACGTGTTACGCCTGTTTGTTCAAAGTGCATGCGAAATGTGACAAATCGCTGACTTCGGATTTAGTATCGATTATTAATGGAGATGACTGTCCTGGTGTCTGTTATGTTTGTCTGCTTTGCAAGGCCAAATCAACACCGTCAGCCTCGGCGGCGAAAAGCCCTGAATATGATATTGAGACCCGTCTAAATGGAATGGAATCCAGTTTAAAAAAACTGAATGAACTGATAATAAAAGTCATAAAGGCACCGTCGTTACCCGACTTAGAGGTTACTGCCGAAGAGCCGGTAGATAATACATCATACTCGAGCAGGCCAACATTTGCCCAGATAACCGCGCAGATGGCGACTAAAACGGGGAAGCGTTCGTTGGGATCAGTGACTCCTCGACTTAACGGAACCGAGAAAGGACTCAAAAAATCCACTACTAAAATGACTGAGTCAAATTATAAAATAAAGTCCGCGGGTGTAAACCTTAGCGTTATATGTACAAACGTGACCGAGTCGCAGGAAACGCTGTTTGAAGCTAAGCAAAAACATGACTTAGCTGAGTGGTTTAAACTCTGCAGTCAGATGAGATTGGCCGCGGTTACTCCCTCATCAATAGTTCGATTAAATCGCCACCTGAATTCTCCTCACACGGATGATCCTCGCCTTTTAAGAATAACGCTGCAATCTGCGGAGGACGTGGAAAACGTACTCTTAAATGCTTACATTCTTAGAGGTGTTCCAGAGACTACATGTCGTATCCATGCAGACCTACCATGGTGGGAGCGAAAGTCGTCGCAGAAATCTCGTGAAGAACGTAATCCAAGAAGTATTGTAATTCTTGGTGTTCCAGAAGATGCTGCTGACGTACCTTCTCAAGAAAAGTCTGAGCACGACCACAAACAGTGGAAATATCTAGCCGAAACAATTGGTATTAAAAATACCGTACTTGTGGATGCTTTTAGGATACCGCGATCTGCCAACTATAAAGGGCAAGGTCCTAGCCCTTTAAAGCTAACCTTCTTCACAACCGAAATGACGGATACTATCAAAAGTGAATGGAAAGCTAATAGAAAAAACCTACCCCCAAACGTCAAGTTGAGCTTGCCCAAGGTAATAGCCGGTAGCAAGCAAACGGATAGTACCGACCCTCAAACGCCTAGTGATGAGGTTCAACCTGAATGTCATGTGATGGCTCCAAAAAACTTGAGCATTCCGACTCTAACCGAGTCGGCCCTTTGATAACTTTCAATGATTTAAACACCACAAACTTTATAAGATGTTTATATACAAATGCACAAAGCCTTCCAAACAAATTAGCTGAGCTAACCGAGATATGTTCGCGCTACTCACCTGACATTATCGCCATTACAGAAACATGGTATTCTTCCCAATTGATTGAAACGGAGATATCAATTCCAAATATGAATTTGATAAGGAACGATCGAGAGAGAAGTGGTGGTGGTGTTGCTCTTTATTACCATAATCGACTCCAGTGCCATCCAATAGACAAGACAGAATTAACGCTCGAGGATACAATTTGGTGCTCTTTAACGCTGATGTCTGGTGAAGTTTGCATTATTGGTGTGGTCTACCGTTCCCCTTCATCTACGGAATCGTACAACGAAAGGTTGATCCAAGTGCTTCAGCGCTTGACTCGCACCCAGCAAGCAACGACACTTATTATGGGTGACTTTAATCTGTCCACCCTTTATCTCAGGGACGATCACTCCCCACAAACGCTAGAATACCGATTCAGAGAGGTACTAGATTCAGTCCCGTTATACAACCATGTTCACGAATGCACCCGGAGGAGAGGTTCTGACCGCCCCTCTGTCTTGGATTTGGTGTTAACATCGGAAGAACAATCTATCGAAGCGATCGAATTCCAGGCTCCGCTGGGTCTTAGCGACCATTCAGTGCTTGTGTTCGACTATGTTTGCAGTACTCAGCAATCGCTTGCTCCGAATGGGGTGGTTCGACGGGTAGATAAATTGGCCCTGAGTAAATCGCTCGTGCAGATTCCGCATTTTCAGACGGACAATATAACCCCTGACTCGCAATGGAACGAGCTTGTAGGTTTTCTGAAAATGAAGATAGACGAGAACTCGCAGATCGTTCAGAAAAGGTGCGTCGATGAACTTCGTTTTGTTGTCCGCAGCAGAACAAAAAAGTGGATAGCACTGAAGCGAGCAGCGTGGGTGCAGCACAAAGCCAACAATACTTCTACTTCTTGGCAACATTTCCGTATGTTACGCAACAAAGTGACTGCACTTATTCGAGAGGATAAGGAAGCGCACCAATTGATGCTGCTGTCAAAAATGGAACGCAACCCTAAATTACTATACAAAATCATGAACGCGAAAGCGAAAGTCAAACCAGGTATTTTTCCCATCCAGAATGGTGAAAAACTCACTGAAACAGCGTTGGAAACCGCAAATGCTCTAGCAATTTACTACTCTAAAGTGTTCGTGCTAAAGGTTTTGGTGGAACGTTTTGAGTATTCAATCGAACCAGGAATCGAGACATTTTGCGATATTTCGATAAATCCAATGATTGTTGCGAGTCATTTACTCAAACTAAATGTAAGAAAATCCCCAGGAGCGGATGGCATCACACCGGATGTGCTCAGGTTCTGTCACCGTCAGATTTGTGAACCGCTCTCTAGGCTGCTTGACTATTCGTTGTTTAAGGGAGTTGTACCGAAAGATTGGAAGCCCGGCGTGATAACACCTATTTTCAAAGGCGGTTGCCGATCTGATGCTGGACATTATCGTCCCGTCACACTTTTACCTGAAATTGCTAAACTCATGGAACGTATAGTCTTGAGAAGAATGGTTGCACACTTTGAATCGCAGAATTTGTTTCCGCCAGCGCAGCATGGATTTCGATTTCATCGCTCGTGTCTAACAAATCTTCTTATAACGTTAGACGACTGAACAAAGGAGTTGGATAGAAGTTTTTGCATCCACATCTGTTAACTAGACATTTCGAAAGCTTTTGACAGAGTCAATTATCATTTGCTTCTTCGAAAACTGATGCGTTTAGGAATATGTGATCCACTCCTCTCGTGGTTGTGCGACTATCTCTCAGATTGCGAAGCCCAAGTTAAACTTGACGAAGCGCTATCCCAAACGTTCAAAACCACCAGTGGAGTCTCACAAAGATCTGTGCTAGGCTCGCTTCTCTTTCTGCTGCACATAAATGATTTACCCTTCTCATATAGTCCAAAATGGTCCTGTTCGCGGATGACATGAAAATTTGGACGCCAATAAGTTCTGCAGAGGATTGTGAGAAACTGCGAATGTAATTAGACAGCGTGTCGAATTGAGCGGTCATGAATGACATGTCATTCAACATACAGAAATGTGAGATGCTCCATCTTGGCAAGAATGTTCCTTGGACATATCAATTAGGAACTGAAAACCTAGCATGTAGCTCGTTGGAAAAACATCTTGGAGTGTGGATTAGCGGGAACCTGAAAAGCACAGCGCACTGCCAGAACATATATCGACAAGCAAACAGATTGTTGAGTATCTTTCGAAAAATATTTGGAAGATTCTCTCTGGTAACCTTACCCAGGAAAATGAATGTCTACCTTCGCCCTACGATGGAGTATGCGGTATAGGTCTGGGCTCCTTGGCTGCGAAAAAACATTGCTCTCTTCGATTGAATCTATCATAGAGCAACAAAGTTAGTGATTGGTCTTCGCAATGTGCCGTACACCGAAAGATTACAACGTCTGGGTCTATGCGACTTTACCCAAAGGAGGATACGACGCGATATTATTCTGACATATAAAATTGTGTCTACTGAAGGACATCCACTAAAACACTTGTTCGATGTGTGTGATAGGAAAGTGACACGCGGACATACCTTATCCCTTTACGTCTCAAGTTCCCGTATTGACTGTCGGCACCATTTTTTCGCCGTACGTGCTATATTTCTTTGGAATTCTCTACCCCAACATGTGGTGGACTCTCCTTGCCTGGCGGCGTTTAAAGCGAACTTGGAATTACTTATGCAAAAGAATAACATTCGTGAGCCTTACATTTGATATTCACTATTGCTTTTATACTATTGTATTTTTCCTGTTTTTATTCATACCGTAATCCTGTGGTGTTGTAAAGTATTAACTTTTTTAACCATAAATCCTTGAATCGTCCCATTGATTTTGATTTTATTTATACATATATATACATTTGTACCTATAGTTCCACTCTATGGTTATCGTAAACAAATTTGCTTTTTCAACCATAAATCTTGAATTTTGAGCGAAAGAGTCTATATCCAGGTAGGGCCAGCTCGGGATCAACCGTTTAGGTGGGAGCCAGGTTCCCGTCACAGAAATGATTGCTGGAGGGTCGTTTAATAAGATCAAAGAGTTCATCCAGTTTGTTTGTCAAGCTTCTCGCATAAAGATATATCACTTCCAAACATCAAGATCCCTCCGAATGCCTATCATCGGAGGTTCCCAACGAATTTGTGGCCTCATGCTCACAACCCGAAAATCCACAGTGCGCAAGTTAGTTTCACCTGTGACACTGCGCTCGCACACGATCTTTCAGAAAGAGATCCCGCAGGAGTCGAAATTCACTACCATTAAACCAGTAACTCCTCTTTAGCAGTAAGGTCGCTTGCTCAGCGGAGTCTAACACAATCTTTAATGGTGTGGGACGATCACCTGGCGTAGCCTGCGGCCTAGACGAAGCGCCGTGCGTACCGTTACACCCTTTTTTACGAAGGCGAATAGGGACGCAACAGCAGAATTGGAAAATTCCCGTTCCTTCTAAACCATGTCTATCACCGTAGCACCTGTTTGTTCCGGCGCATTGTGAAGAATGATGTAGGATTTTTTACTCTCATCAGTGGTAAAGCTCTGGTCTTTATTCTTGATTGCTTTATCTAGCTCTGGTAAATTCTGGAACTCTTTGGGCTTAACAACGTTCGTTGCACCGGCAAAACTAACTCCATCTTTTGAAACGCGTAGAGACAAGGAAGAACCTTCCGCAAAGGTGCGTACAAATTAAGATTGTACGAAAACTTGCTGTACACAAGATTTGTGGTGGTTATCCTCCTTGGAGGGTGAGCCACTATTAACAATCCCCCATCAATAAATTCAGAGATCTTAGCAGAAACCGTGTCAACTTCAAGCTGAGTACCTGCAAGCTTAAAACCACTCGGTGGAAGGAATATCGTGCATATCGTGTGAATGATATCGCATGAAGTTTTCTGAAGCCAATGATACATCTCCGGTTCATTCTACCACATCGAATATGTATCCACATTAAACATATTTCCCATTTAACAGCTTTAGCGTTATCGGTGACCTGTTTCGAACAAACCAGACAAGAGCACAGTGAGCAGCGGAGCCCCCCAGTCTCTTTAGGCTTCCTAGCAGTCAGTGCTGCATGATCTCTTTTTGCAGATTTACGAGTCGTAACAATGTTCAAATCCCGTTTAAAATAGGATAAAAGTTCTTGTAATAATCTTGAAATAGGTCGGATATCCACAACAATATCAAAATATCGTATGAAGCAAACGTCCAAGTTGACCTTGAAAATTCAATTGAATCTTCTGCTTGATAGACTACAGAGGGTCAAGCCCTTGTAAGCCGCATCTCTTTATATCGACAACATATTCTGGGAGAACCACAATAAAAGAAATCCTGTCCTGTGTTGTACAGCTTCGTCGTGATTACAGCCAGTACATTATCCACTAGTTGCTTAAATTGGTTTTCAGATCTTGGTGCAATAAACTCTTCCGAAAACGCATTACACGAGTTAACCATTCTTGTTGAGATCGTGAATCCTTGTGTTAGACGTAGCGTCCTATGCTTTTGAAGCTTTAGAGCATAGCGAAGAGTTCTTGAGCCAGCCACGAAAGGGAATAACTCGCGCAGCTAGTCACGGTAAGCTCTCAGTAATATCAGAAGAGGTAGCAGTATCAGTATCACAGAACGATAGTCAGCCAAGTCGAAACGAGTGACGTTTTTTCGGAGGTGTGTTTGTAAACACCCGTCACTACCAGCATTAATTCGTAAGGAGCACAGACGTGTATAACTGTAAATAGAAGATGGGAGAGTTCTCATCACCGAAAGGTGAGAAAGTTAATGCATGTTCCATGTCCAATCGAATGAAAAAACGATGAAAAGCAGTTCATTTCAACAAAAAAACGAAAAATGTAAAAGAAACACTTTTGTGTTTCTGCGGTTCTGTCCTAAAACGCTCCCCTACATTATAAATACATTCATCCAGTTTGGGTACCGTGGCAGTGTAAAGACGTTGGGGTGGTGGATAAAATTTGCCACCGATCGACAAAACTAGTTGATGTGATGAAGCACATCCCATACCAAGAGCGAATGCCCATGCTGGTATTGACCGATTTTACACAAAGGAGAGTAAGGAGCGAGATTATCCAAATATATAAAATACTGCGGCTGGAAAATCACCCTCTCCGTCAATTGATGAAAATCATTTCCCTTAGGCATACACAGAGTCATTCAAGTTGTCTGGATATCCCGCACTAAAGACACGATTGTACACATCATTTCTTCTCGGTGTGTATTTGCTTACTGTGGAATTCACCAATCACAGTATAATGTGAACGTTCCTACGATCCATGATTTCAAATCGAAATTGGATGGTAACCTCAAAGGGCACTCAACTATCGGACCAGTATATTGAGCTCATATGAATCCGCACAATCCAAACACATTAATTGAATTTTCATTGCTTTCTGTATTTTTTTAGCTGTCAACCAACAGTACATGCAAATAGATTGCTTTTTCAACATAAAATCTTGATTATCGATTCTACCTTGGTGAGGAAACTTTCAATACAAGCTTAACGAACAACAATCGCTGAACACATCAGTTGCTTATTGATCCAATTTTTAAAGACGTTGACCTTTGGTAGAAACGTTCATCAACCTAACTGAAAAATAATGTTTTGTACTCTCGCTAATTCGATGGTATACGTACTTAGTTGTGATGCATTTTACTATAAGAAAGAGGGAAAATTTAGTGCAGTATATCGGACAACTGTAAAAGTATAAAGTATTGGATTCGGACTGATTTTTTTACCACAGTGGATATACAAATCTTAATGCCATATTAATAATACGGAATAAATATTGTCACCGAGTTTTAAAATACAGTTACAAAATGCAGAGAAAAAGTATTCCGGTGACCAAGTTTGTCCCGTCAGTTTCAATGATATCACCTAGTGAATTAAATTTTGAACAACTTTGGTAAAAATACATCTCGAGTAAATCATGAATACAAAACGTAATGCACACATACTCTCAATTGAGTACGAGCAAAAACACACTGTTTTACAAATGTCGTTATTGAAACGTGCAAATGTGAAACATTCTCCTTTGAATTTTTACCGTATGTATTGCTAATTGTCGCCATAAATTTTTGATCACATTCCGTATACGTGCTTAGCTTGATTCAATTTAATTTATTGGTCTAAAAAGCATGCAGTTTTACGAAAATCACGAATAATATCGGGATTAACATAAGAAGTAAAAACGGGATTTGTTTGCTTACTGAGCAGTTCAGGAATGAGGTAAAAATCGAAAGGGTAGAAACTGTTTTCGATTGGTCGGATGGCACGTAAATCGATGGATTCAAGAAGTATAGTTTATTTCGATGCATGGGTTCAAATTTCAAATTTGTAAAGGTGTAGAATATATAGGTTCAATGTTTGGATGGGTCGACATGAATTTGTCCAAGTTCGATTTGAATATATCCAAGTTGGGTGAATGTGCAATATTGGAGGGTAGGGAGTTCCAGGTAAAACAGAATGAAAACACATTCGACAGTTCAGTCTCGAGTCGGGAATAAGTACTGTGTAGTCATGACATCGGCTGGGTCGGGGTGGTAGTCCTGTGAATACATACATTAAAGCTCGTGAAAAACCACAGCCGTCTGAATCTCAGGCAACACTTTTTCGGTGAAAGAGTGGTAAGCTTGTGGAACAAGCTGACTGAGGAACTAATAGTTTGCAAATCAATAGGTGCATTCGAAAGGGGTTTTGATGCCTGGTGGCTTGGGCTTTTCCCAGACATTTTTCCGTGAACATACAGGTTGTCTGTCGTCAGAATTGTCCATTTTTTGTTCATTTTGAATTCATATGGACTTGATCACGATTTAAAAAATCCTGTTATATAATGGATCGTTTTAAATGTCATGTTTTAAATGTACGCACCAATTTTCCATAGCTAACCTCTCGCCTTTTCGTTTTTCTCAGTCGCAGCTACAAATTCTGGGACCGAAGGACGGCTTGGAAAACACGGGCCGTACCATCGCATACGACGAGGATACCAGAGAAAAATGAACCAACTTTGGCAGTAGTGGGCGCTTCTTTGAAGCTTTTCACAGACAGAAATTCTGGACGCTCGATTGGCTCGTTAGCCACTTACTGTCCTGTGCAACTGAACTGAACTGATGGTTGGAGGTATACAGTATATTGAAACTAAGAAACAAATCAAATGCCTATTACTTCGCCTGAAACGATTCCAGTCTGATAGGATCTTTTGTGTGGGGATTAGATAGTTAAGAAAGTTCTCGTAGCGAATGTTTGTTTCATGAGTAAACATAAACCGAAGGTGTTCTGATTAAATGGTAATATGGACACATTTCAGGAATAATGATGGATCCATGCGCTAATAATCTCAATTTAAAATGCTCTAAGGATTGCTTCAATCGATGAGGCTCGATACACATAGATATTTTTATCGCCTTTCTTTCAAAAATCGATAAATATTAAATATTACCAAATCCTCAAAATGTGACAAAATTAATTGAGTTTTATTTCAAAGTGTATAACCGAATTTAACTTGTTACGGGCAGTTTGATCGCCTAGATATTGATGGCAACTATGTGAGAGAATGATAAGCGTTTTCGTAGATTTTCTATCACAATAAATGTAGAAAAGTGGTTGAGATTTTTTCAGAAATTCATTCCTTATATCAGTTGCGTGGTTGTCTGGAAACAGAACAAGATGTTTTCGACTAGCACATGACAAACGCGAGAAACACATCTGTAAGGAGGCACTACTTCTATCCAATCAATGGGGCTAAATCGTTCACTGTCTGGAATTTAGAAACCCCCAACTGACTAATTCGAGATAAAACTCGAGAATACCAGTAAGTATGCAATGACGAACATGTAGTCATGCAAAGTGTCACACAACAACAGAATGTGCATGGTCTAAGATGCTGTCAGGAGCATGTGTTAGGAGACAAGGTGTTTTGGAATCGACTTGGTTGAGGACATTCTTCTAAAGAAACCGCAAACAGAACCATTTGGCGATTAGATAATGAACCAGCCCAACGAAAATGCCAAATGAATTTTGAACTTCATAAAGATGAAACCAACAGAACTAATGAGTGATTTCAAGTTCCCGAAAAAAAATTCACGAATCCGCAGCATCTATTAGTTCCAATATGACTCAGAAAACAAAGTCACACTAGAATCATGTTTCAGAAGATTCTGTAATATATTCCAATCGGAATTTGTTGGTACTGATAATGGTTGAAAAATACGGATGCTGTTGAGAATAGTGGGAAGATAAAAAGCTTGCTTCTAACGCTACATTGCCAAAGGCACCTGATTTAGTTTCGACGAGATCATAATATTGTTTCTAGAATATGTTTGGTGAGCTGTCGTCATTGTTTCACATGCGCCATAACTAGTTTCGACAATGGCCGGAATATTAATCTGATGTTTATCAAGATAGAATGTTAACAAATTTCGAAGGTTGATCGATATCCAACCCCACTTGAAAAGAATCCAAACAAAAGGAACCTGTGGTATTGGTGGATAAAACAGAAAACCACGAGTTAAAGACACAAACCCAAATGCGATCTTCAAAGAGGAGCTGAGACAGTCGGTAAACCAATGCTAGATTAATGTTGGACCAAATGCCAACCCAGAATTGTACTTTGAACTGCCAGCGTCATAAACTTTGCTGGAAAGCGATGAGAAAGAGCTCTACAAAGAACAGTTTTATATACTACGAAGCTACTAGCTGATTACTTCGAAAATGTTATTAAGTCATCCTAATGTCCGAAATTTAATTTGCACATCTTCACGTCTCACAACTGACAAATTGCCAATCGAAAAGATAATCCAATAGGCGGGAACCCAAGTTATTCTAAGGTAACTGGATACGAAACTGACGTCGTACTACAATCAAGTTAAAATGGCAAGGTGTTAGGAGGCACTACTTTAAACCAATAAAAACCCCGAATCATTGAATGGCTAGAACTTGGACCGTGTTCACAACCGTTGAAACCAATTGATACCAATTGACGAATTGGTTCGGACTTTGAGAAACGATTACAAACATTATAGATAGAACATTCTAGATATATCGAGCTATGTGGTAATAAATGATACTTACTCTCTTCAAAGTAATTCAAAGTTTTAATGGTCCAAAAAAAATATTTACAGTAACCATAGATGAAAAATATATGGAATGCATAAAAACAACACAAATGTTTGGAAAGTCAGTCATGTGTATTCAGGTGTGAGGTTCGATTTGGTCAACATATACTTGTCAAGTTTAGCCTTGAACATGTTCGGGCTTGATGCACAAATGATTTGTTGGGGCAGAGAGTTCCATATAAAACAAACTCGGGCAGAAAAGAAGAACCTTCGACAATTTGATCTAGAGTGTGGAATAATTAACGTGTAGCCGAGATCTGCTACCACAAGCTTCTTGCCGATGAAACAGGTGTAATCCACCTCCCCAATTCGGGTGTAAATAAATCGTTTATTACAATCAATTGGCTAACTTATTCTACCTCGGTGAACCGTGAGTTTAGGAAACGACTTGGTTGAGAATATAGTTTAAAAGAAACCGCAAACACATAAGAAATAAAGGAATTTTCGCATGAGTTGGTTTCGACCAAATGAACGACACAATTAAAAGTTCAAAACATTTGAGTTTACGTTAATTATTGAATTGTTAATTAGTTGATCAAGAGTTGATTCGTCAACGATTTCATGAATTGAATAAAACCGATCTGGTTATGCAAATCTATCATGGCGATTTCAAGCTATGATCTATTTGAAATGAATTCATGTGCGTCATATTGAAAAAGGAGCACAATTATAAAGAACAAAATAAACACAAATTAAATTTAAAAAAATAAAAATGTAGAATAGGTCGGACCGAAAGATCACTGAATTTTTCATATTTCTGTGGAGAAAACATCAATTAACACTTTCGCCGAATCATGGTCCATATTTGGTAGATAGTTAATTGACCCTACCCGCATCATGTTCCACTATCGCTACATGATATAAATTTTCTTTAAATGAATATTTTCAAGAAGATATTAAACATTTTATCAAATTGGCATTGTGAAAGTAAAGGATAATGATTAAAAAATATAATTTGTAACAAATATACTCCATTTTTGACTCGCATAACAAGTAACCGCAGGTATAAACAATCCTTTTTAATAAAAAAAGTCGCAAACACATGAGTAAAAACAGCAATATCCCTTTTTTACTATGTAAGTTTACTATGCAAGATTAAATGAGATGTCGGCGTAGCGTTACTGTGATATCTCGAGATGCGGCGCAAGTGTTAATAGTTGTCTGCAGATATTTAACCTGGATTTCTCAGACGCGGCGACTGACATCGAAGTTGCCACTAAACAAAAGTGATACTGCGCAAATATGAACAATCAAAAATTTCCGACATGCTCAAATTGATCAACATTTGCGGTTGTGAAACCCTAATGTTTTTTCCGAAACAAAAGATCTTTCCACTCAAATGCAAGATTGAATCAAGTATGATCCGGAAGATGCTCAAGCATGACAAACACAAGACAGACCATATCACATCGAGAAATGCTTTCCGTCTCTAACACACCATCACAATTTTTACTACATTGAAAATCTCCGCATGATCGATAGCTGCATTACTTACAGATAATATAGTAATAACTTTAACCAGTTTTGAAGAATAATATTGGACGTAACTGGAAGAAATATAACATATAACCAGACACCTCCGTTGCAATGTTGTCCACAGCTTGTTAACTGAAGACTGCGTATTCGCATTGGAGAGCAGTAATCCCGTTCAATAGAATAATCATTGGACAGTGATACAAAAATTGATCACATTAGATGAAGCGATGGTCATAACTTCTGTTTTATGAATTATGACGCCGAACGCCTACCGGATAGCACATTTTGTTTAAACTATGAACGCGATGCTACACAGTCTATTTTACTCACCAAACGGATTATCCAAAAATGCCAGATCCTGTTATCAGAGTATGCAAAATCAGAGTGAAATAACACGACATATTCCGGGTATTGTTTTGGTGAATACTCATGAGTAGCATCTTTTTCAAAATATCTGCGATCGAAGAAATTGGCTTCGTTCGTATACACGAATTTTCAGCAGTTATAAAAAGTTAACGAAAAATTAAAAAAATAGACTAACAGTTCCCGACATCAACTTGCAAAGTTGACAACTGAAGGATGATTTTTGTCCGTCTTGGTTGATAATTTCCACATATGATCAAGTTAATTAGCAAATGCCGTAACCAGAAGTTTTGGGTCACATGTTTCACAACATTTCTCGGGATTTTGAAATTCTTTCAAAATTGAGCATCCAAAATCGGAATCAGTCGATAGGAAAATGATGCATTTGTCAGACATATATATCATTAAAATGAAAGAAAAAAGCGGAAAAAAACTAGTGGACAAATTAATTTTATACACGGTCTATTTGAAGATCCTGCAAAAATTCAGACGATGGAATTTGAGTTTATTGACTAAAAATCGGGAAATCGGCATACAGTATCGTTTCGTCCGCAGATGAAGGTTCTTATAGGTCGGAAGAGTTTGTCGTCGATGGCTAACGTTAAAGGCGTAGCTAAATCTTCAGTTGTAAGGTGGGGAAGAGTGTGAGATGGTTTCAACTGCTAAGCAATGATAACACGGAAACAATGCAGACGGATACTGTCATGCGTATAGTAGTAACGTTATTGGATAGGAAATCATATATATATGTTATGACCATGGCTTCATCTGATGTGATCAATTTTTGTACACTGTCCAATGATATTCTATTGAACCCGATTACTGCTCTCCTAGGTGAATACTGTGAAGATTAGGTCAGGAGAAGGATCAGGAAGGCGAACCAAGCATTCTGCATGCTAAATTCCATTTGGAAATCCTCCGCTCTCAGCATTAACACGAAGATCAGACTCTTCAAGAGCAACGTTCTGAGTGTGTTGCTGTATGCATCGGAATGCTGGAAGACGACTACTGCCATTGAGCGCAGAATGAACGTGTTTCAAACTAAGTGCTTGAGAAGGATTCTACGGATATTTTGGCCACACACCATTTCGAATGAAGAGCTCCTGAGAAAACTGGTCTGGAGGTGGTATCTACCGTAGTCAAAAGACGACGTTTGAAATGGTTCGGTCATGTCTGCAGGATGGATCCCAGTTCGCATACGAAGGTAGCCATTCACTGGTGTCCGCAAGGTAAACTAAAAAGGGGACGGCCCAAGGAAACTTTGCGCAG
>JACCGJ010011549.1:0-24917 GCA_013407085.1 Atriophallophorus winterbourni | reverse complement strand
TATATATATATAATTTGGTGATCTATAAGCGCCTTGCGTGCTTGACCAAGCATTACTTTGTGATTCTGTGTTTGAACATCGACGTTCGTTGTACAAACCATATGCAACAGTGGCATTCAAGTGTCACCTTGTTTACCATTTATCCACTGTTTCAAGGCTCACAGAACACAAAGTTACTGTCTCCACCTGACGACGCCAAACAGCCAGAAACCGTTAGTGGAGTGTAAAATCGGCGGATGTGAGCAACACATTACTTTGGTCATCCATGAGCGCCTTACGTGCTCGCCCACGAATCACATTGTGATTCTGTGTTTGAACATCGAGGTTCGTTGTACGAACCCTATGCAACAGTGGCATTCAAGTGTCACCTTGTTGACTATTTATCCCCTGTTTTGATGCTTACTTAACCTAATGTTACTGTCTCCAACTGATGATGGCAAACAGCCAGAAACCGATAGTAGAGTGCAAGTCCGGCGGATGTGAGCAACACATTACTTTGGTCATCCATAAGCGCCTTGCGTGCTCGACCACGAATAACTTTGTGTTTCTTTGTTTGCAAATCGTGGTACGTTGTACGAACCCTATGCAACAGTTGCATCCAAGTATCACCTTGTTTAACATTTATTCAGTGTTTCAAGTTTCGCTGAACCTGATCTTGCTGTCTCCATCTGATGAAGGCAAACAGCCAGAAACTGGTAGTGGAGTGTAAGTTCAGAGGATGTGAGCAACACATTACTTTGGTCATAACAGTATCACAATTGAAACATTCTTTGCAAAACATAAAAAAAATTGTTTAATATAGCAAGACTTACGTTGGTTTACCTTAGATTGACCTGGCCCTGGAAGAAAAATTAACAATTACAGCAAAACAATAAAACAAATTTTTCGGTAATATTTGCAAGGTCAGACCCTATCAAGATCAATATTGAATCATTCGTTGCAAAACGTAAACGTTGTTTAATATACCAAGAATTACGAATCTTTGTTACATGTTGACTCAGATCTGAATGGAAAATTTACAAGTACAGCAAATTTAATGAAACATAATCTTTGGAGTAAAATTGCAAAATAAGACCACAACAAAATCAGATCTCGACAAATCATTGCAAAATAGTTTCATGACAATATTCAGCTGATTGTTATAAAATATATCTTCATAGCCCACATAAACATTATTTTTATGAAAATAAAATCATATCAGTCACATTGGGATCTGTCGCTAAGAAAATGTTGCTCTAACACCTTGCATATTAAGAAAATGAATTATAGCTAATTGCGTACCGACAATTCATGGTGATCATCTAAATCACTTTGCAGCTTCACTCTGTCGGCACATGATTTTATCTGCGTTCAAAGTTCAATGTCATCAGCAAAGAGAGTCAGTTTAGATAAGAGCATCTCTGGTAGATCGCAGATGTTAACCAAGAAAAAGACTGATCGGACGACGAAACATTGCGGTATGCCACTAGAGGCATCAATCAACTATGGTAGTACCCCGTTGATTCGAACGATCGAGTTGCACACACTGAGTTATCTTTCAAGGCATAAGAGTTGCATTCTGCGGATAGCAATTTACTACACTTTTGTATTAGTCGAAAGTAAGCCTTAAGCTGAATAGCTGTAGACATATTCAGAAAACAAGCGTGAATGATGTAAACGTCGTCAATTGCTTGGGTATAGATATTCAAAACAGTCAACAGGTTTTTGAGCATGAGCGAGATTTACGAAAACCAAGCTGCACAACGAATAGTATTTTTTATTCCAATTGAAGAACTATTTTTCGTCACTATAGGCTCTAGAACATTTGATATCATATGAAATTAGGTGATAAGACGATATTTTGCAGCATCTGAAATTCTAACACCCTTGAATATAAGAAATTACGCTCGCATTGCACTCTCATCCTATCAATCCATTCCGTTAAGATAATTAAACAGTGCCCTAAATGGTTCACACATCAGATGGTCACACGATTTCAGTACAGTTGCTGTGATTCCGCCATTCTCAGGGGATTTCCTAAGGTTTATTCGACAAACATGTCATTGAATATTCGCTGAATTGATTTCCATCTCAAACATCTTTTGCGTCAAAATTGATTGCGGTAATTTTTCAGTCGATCTAATCGTTAACGGACTAAATACTTTGGCATAAATTTCAGCGAGAATATGAGCTGCTTCCTTAGCTGAGATTGTTAATTTTTCCTCAGTAAGCACAAGAAATACCCCTAGTTGAATGCTCGATCGAACATTGAAAATCAGATATATCATTTTAAGATTACCCCTCATTTCGAAAGATAGAAAAAAGGATACATATTTTTGCTTGTCTTCTAGATGAGAGCGCTCACTTTTTTCGAATTTTCGAATTGTTGACAGAAATCATCAGATCTAGTATAACTGTGTTGAACGCAACCAGAGTTCTTTTACCCGATACATTTTTTGCTACTATGTCGTTTATCAACAAATTGTGAATTTTGATATATATTTGAAAGAACTGTTTCTGTGAGTAAAGCGCAATGTGTTTCGGTATTCTGAAAATCAAGCACTCCCCAAGTTACTAACATAAGCACTACACGTAAACTCGCTCGTCTGTCGTTCTGCAGAATTTCGCTGACATATATACTCGTCTAGCGCTGCACACATAGTCGAAGCCTAACAAAACACGATCCCTTCCAACAAGTGAGGGTAGTGTAGTCAAAGACATCCTCTGCAGACGTCTTTTACGGCAACAATGATCTACTTCTGTGTTCCTCTGAAGTTCACTTCCCCAAGACGGCCTAAACAATATCCGTTCAAATATTTATGTTTATTCTGCAAAATCAGAAGACGCGAATTTGCCGTTTTGAATACATTGACACCCAAATTGCTTTCACTAGATATAATGTTACACGTTGAATAATGCCTGCAGACGAAACAAGTACAATGGATCATTTATTGAATTCCCTTAAAACTACGTTGTTTGTGTCTCAATTTTGTTGATTCCATTTAAAATCGGAATTATCGATATACCTGCAACATCATCTGAAATTTTATTTTGCGATTTCCAACACACAGTTAGCTAGCACCGTTAACGCGTCATATTTCTCATCGACAAATTACGTAGAACAGATAATTAAATAGAAGTGTTTGTTCAAGTGATATGGGAATGCAATAATGTAAACATTATTCGTTTTAGAAAGCTGATTTCTATAGTCTGTAAGCCAATACTTATCTTTTTTCTCCATCCATCGGTATTTCATGGATAAAAACGTTTTAAACACATCACACACAAATTATTAAATAATTATATTATATAATGATTGAAAAACTTATAGCACGCCACCAGTAAACAACACTCACCAGGAGTTGTGGCTGTTATTTGAAATGAACACTCTAAAATCAGATCTCGACAAATCAATGCAGAATAGTTTCATGACAATATTTCGCTGATTGTTATAAAATATATCTTCATAGCCCACATAAACATTATTTTTATGAAAATAAAATCATATCAGTCACATTGGGATCTGTCGCTAAGAAAATGTTCCTCTAACACCTTGCATATTAAGAAAATGAATTATAGCTAATTGCGTACCGACAATTCATGGTGATCATCTAAATCACTTTGCAGCTTCACTCTGTCGGCACATGATTTTATCTGCGTTCAAAGTTCAATGTCATTAGCAAAGAGAGTCAGTTTAGATAAGAGCATCTCTGGTAGATCGCAGATGTCAACCAAGAAAAAGACTGATCGGAGGACGAAACATTGCGGTACGCCACTAGAGGCATCAATCAACTATGGTAGTACCCCGTTGATTCGAACGATCGAGTTGCACACACTGAGTTATCTTTCAAGGCATAAGAGTTGCATTCTGCGGATAGCAATTTACTACACTTTTGTATTAGTCGAAAGTAAGCCTTGAGCTGAATACCTGTAGACATATTCAGAAAACAAGCGTGGATGATGTAAACATCGTCAATTGCTTGGGTATAGATATTCAAAACAGTCAACAGGTTTTTGAGCATGAGCGAGATTTACGAAAACCAAGCTGCACAACGAATAGTATTTTTTATTCCAATTGAAGAACTATTTTTCGTCACTATAGGCTCTAGAACATTTGATATCATATGAAATTAGGTGATAAGATGATATTTTGCAGCATCTGAAATTCTAACACCCTTGAATATAAGAAATTACGCCCGCATTGCACTCTCATCCTATCAATCCATTCCGTTAAGATAATTGAACAGTGCCCTAAATGGTTCCCACATCAGATGGTCACACGATTTCAGTACAGTTGCTGTGATTCCGCCATTCTCAGGGGATTTCCTAAGGTTTATTCGATAAACATGTCATTGAATATTTGCTGGGTGTTTGGTCACCCGGAACTCGCTCCAAAAACACAACAGACTTAGCGACGGGAAAATGGCTATCAGCTTTGAGCAAATGCAAGCATTACATCAGCAACAGCAAGCGCAGTTTGAAGAATCACAGAAGCAGCTCATTGAACTTTTTTCTCAGAAGCTGAATATCAAAGTAGAACACAAAGAACAGGCACAACAACAATCAATCGATTCAATAGCAGCATCCATCACAGAGTTCCATTTTGATACAGTATGTGGAACAACATTCAATGCTTGGTTTCATAAATACGAAGACATTTTCAGAGTTGAACTTGCAGGTCAAGGTGCTGCATGGCTTGTTCGCCTATTGTTAAGAAAACTTGGTCCTGTTGAGCACGAACGTTACACTAACTATATTCTTCCAAAATGTGCTCGAGAGTTCACCTTTGACGGAACCATTGAAACACTCACGACAATCTTTGGCGAACAATCATCCTTATTCAGCATTCGTTACAACTGTCTCAACCTGATTAAAAAGGAAACAGACGACTATACTATTCATGCTGCTATCATCAATCGAGAGTGTGAAAGATGCAAGCTCGGTTCGATGATACCGAATCAGTTCAAATGCTTGATGTTCGTTTGCAGTCTTCAATCACCAGCAGACGCTGACGTTCGAACAAGAATTCTGAGCAGACTGGAGCACGAGCCGGAAATGACCCTCCAAGACATTGCAGCAGAATGTCACAGAATGATGAACCTCAAGCATGACACCAAGTTGATTGAAAACGCCGGACAGAAAATAGATCCTCAAGTGTACAAGAACACAGCAGCACACAATAGTTCACAAAGTCCTCCCAAAAGGTCATTGAAACCCAAAAGTGTCTGTTGGAATTGCGGTCGATGGCACTATTCGAAAGATTGTCCGTTCAGAACCTATAAGTGCCGCAGGTGCAAGCGCATTGGTCACAAAGAGTCACATTGCAGAAAAAACTATTGGACCGGTGCAAACAGTCTTCATAATCATAAATCAAATGGAAACCGGGGCAGAAGCAATGCTGTCATTGCAACTTTTGAAGCAGATTTGGCAAGCAGACGTAAATATGTCGCAGTGAAAATTCAAGGCCAGACGGTTTCGTTGTAAATCGACACCGCCTCAGACGTCACATTGATTTCCCGCTCAACGTGGAAGAAGATTGGCTGCCCAACAGTCTATCCCACGGAAATGAATGTGCGAAATGCCTCTGGTGAACCACTGCGGATTGACGGACAATTTACTTGTAAGATTGGATTCAATGGTGAGAAAGCAACTGGTTTAGTTTACTTGACGTCTCATGAAAAACTTGATTTGCTTGGAATTGATTGGATCGAACGACTGAATTTACTTAGTGTGCCTTTAAAAGATCTGTGTTCAACAAAACCTGCAACTGTGTGCCAGACAAATTCCTCATCAAGAACAAGTCGACAGTTGATACGCAAACATGGTTACGATATCCGGAACGAATCGCATCGAGGTGACAATGATTCTACAAAGCAGACAACTCCCAACGCAGTCTTTTCAACCGCTGCAAGGCTTCCAAGAACAATCAACGCTCGCAGGCAGCAAGGTAATCGTTGCGAAAACCGTTCTCGAAACTAGAAAGGAAGCAAATTTATTCGTTGATGTTTCACAAGATCAAGCGACTATAAAGAGGAACCGGTTTGCGGTACAGGTGGTCCACGTGGCTCTAAGGCGAATGCTTCACAGAAAAACGCAACTCGTGGTTCACGAAGCAGTATAACGATTCCCATCCGTTGGCACCCCATGTTTCTCAAAATAAACCTATCAGCACTAATGTACAATGGCAAAAAGTCGACAACCGTCTGGCTGAACAACATCGCACAGACGAGACACCAGAAAGAAGATACCGAAAACGAAGAAGAACAATGGTTCAAACATTTCAAACCGATCCGAGAAACAAGGCGTAGTTAGACCGAAGGTGAACGTCTTTTATTTCGCAGGGGGAGGTGTCAAGGTCGTTCAATCTAGGCACGCCAAAACTCGCACTGATTTGGAAGTATTGATCGTTTTTAATCAATTGAACATAACTCGCCGATTTGAATCAATATAGCAGCTTGGCTTCAGTAGCTTGGCTTCACTTTCGTTCATCTCGTTGATTAATTGTACATATATATAAAAATGAGCTGTAAATAAAACGATGCATTCTGTCAGTCGTCTTCTACCACTTTCGTGAGTGTTGGGTCAGCCGGAACTCGCTCCAAAAAACACAACAGACTTGGCGATGGGGATATGGCTATCAGCTTTGAGCAAATGCAAGCATTACTTCAGCAACAGCAAGCACAGTTCGAAAAATCACAGAAGCAGCTCATTGAACTTTTTTCTCAGAAGCTGAATATCAAAGAAGAACAGAAAGAACAGACACAGCAGCAATCAATTGACTCAATTGCAGCATCCATCACAGAGTTCCATTTTGATGCAGAATCGGGAACAACATTCAATGCTTGGTTTCAGAAATACGAAGACATTTTCCAAGTTGAACTAGCAGGTCAAGGTGATGCATGGCTTGTTCGCCTATTGTTGAGAAAACTTGGTCCTGTTGAGCACGAACGTTACACTAACTACATTCTTCCAAAATGTGCTCGAGAGTTCAGCTTTGACGAAACCATCGCAACACTCACGACAATCTTTGGCGAACAATCATCCTTATTCAGCATCCGTTATAACTGTCTCAAACTGATGAAAAAGGAAACAGACGACTACACTACGCATGCCGCTATCATCAATCGAGAGTGTGAAAGATTCAAGCTCGGTTCGATGACACCAAATCAGTTCAAATGCTTGATGTTCGTTTGCAGTCTTCAATCACCAGCAGACGCTGACGTTCGAACAAGAATTCTGAGCAGACTGGAGCACGAGCCGGAAATGACCCTTCAAGACATTGCAGCCGAATGTCACATAATGATGAACCTCAAGCATGATACCAAGTTGATTGAAAGCGCCGGACAGAAAATAGTGCCTCAAGTGTACAGGAACACAGCAGCACACAGTAGTTCACGAAGTCCTCCCGAAAAGTCATCGAAACCCAAAAGTGTCTGTTGGAATTGCGGTGGATGGCACTATTCGAAAGATTGTCCGTTCAGAACCTATAAGTGCCGCAGGTGCAGGCGCATTGGTCACAAAGAGTCACATTGCAGAGAAAACTATTGGACCGGTGCAAACAGATTTCATAATCCAAAATCGAATGGAAACCAGGGCAGAATCAATGCTGTCATTGCAAAATTTGAAGCAGATTTGACAAGCAGACGTAAATATGTCGCAGTGAAAATTCAAGGCCAGACCGTTTCGTTGCAAATTGACACAGCCTCTGACGTCACATTGATTTCCCGCTCAATGTGGAAGCAGATTGGCTGCCCAACATTCGATCCCACGGAAATGAATGTGCGAAATGCCTCTGGTGAACCACCTCGGATTGACGGACAGCTTACTTGTAAGATTGAATTCAATGGTGAGAGAGTAACTGGTTTAGTTTACTTGACTTCTCACGATAAACTTGATTTGCTTGGAATGGATTGGATCGAACGGCTCAATTTACTTAGTGTGCCTTTAAAAAATCTGTGTTCAACAAAATCCGCAACGGTGTGCCAGACGAATTGTTCATCAAGAACAAGTCGACAGTTGATACGCAAACATGGTTACGATATCCGGAACGAATCGCATCGAGGTGACAATGATTCTACAAAGCAGACATCTCCCAACGCAGTCTTTTCAACCGCTGCAAGGCTTCCAAGAACAATCAACGCTCGCAGGCAGCAAGGTAATCGTTGCGAAAACCGTTCTCGAAACTAGAAAGGAATCAAATTCATTCGTTGATGTTTCACAAGATCAAGCGACTATAAAGAGGAACCGGTTTGCGGTACAGGTGGTCCACGTGGCTCTAAGGCGAATGCTTCACAGAAAAACGCAACTCGTGGTTCACGAAGCAGTATAACGATTCCCATCCGTTGGCACCCCATGTTTCTCAAAATAAACCTATCAGCACTAATGTACAATGGCAAAATGTCGACAACCGTCTGGCTGAACAACATCGCACAGACGAGACACCAGAAAGAAGATACCGAAAACGAAGAAGAACAATGGTTCAAACATTTCAAACCGATCCGATAAACAAGGCGTAGTTAGACCGAAGGTGAACGTCTTTTATTTCGCAGCGGGAGGTGTCAAGGTCGTTCAATCTAGGCACGCCAAAACTCGCACTGATTTGGAAGTATTGATCGTTTTTAATCAATTGAACATAACTCGCCGATTTGAATCAATATAGCAGCTTGGCTTGCGTAGCTTGGCTTCACTTTCGTTCATCTAGTTGGTTAATTGTACATATATATACAAATGGGCTGTAAATAAAACGATGCATTCTGTCAGTCGTCTTGTTCCACTTTCGTGGGTGTTTGGTCAGCCAGAACTCGCTCCAAAAACACAACAAGATGTGATGAAGGAAGTGGGCAGGTACGTATTGTAGTGAATTACAGGTGATATGAGCATCAACCAAACATTGATCATTTCATGTCTTCGTTGATCGGCTGTGAATCACTCTGCGATTTTTTTGAAATTTCGATTCGTTGTACGGTTGAAATTAGTTTGTTTAACACTTCACGTTTTAAGGTTCTCAAAATAATCAAACTCTCCTTACCAAGTAACAAACGATAGCCAGAAAGCTGTTGAGGATTTTAAGTGCAATTAATTGATCATTTTGAACATTTCAACGCGCTACCGAGAATCAATATTTAATTCTTTATTGGAACATAGTAGTTTATTGTAAAAACCAAACCGAACAACGTCTTCCATATGATTCAATAAAACAGTTCCTCAGAATTCTCAGCGCTCACTCACTTTATAATATTCATTTATGCACCCACTGCATTATAGAAACCACATAGTGAGACAATATGATGGAAAATGTTAGTAACCGATCGAGGAATCATAATCATGGAGAAAGAAAGTTTGCAATGAATCAGTGATAGCAGTTTATTGGTAACGTTTCGCTTCTGACTCAGAAGCTTCGTCAGACCAAGGGTGTCAGTACGAACAGAGATCAACCTCAAATTTTCATTCAACTGACCAATCCTAAGCTAGTTAAGAACTGCACAGCCCATGGTGGGTTCTGCGCTCATTGAGATAGACAGGCACGATTAATATCAGCTGACGCTCCACCACTCCTGCGTGCTGTATAATCCGTCCAATCTTTTTGGTATTGGCAATTGTGAATGGCATCTGCTGACTGATTAGCTCAATTAAGTACTTGGTGCACAAACTAGGGGGTCACGCACGTTAATGTTTATACGCAGCAAAACCATACGCCAGATTGCGGAGATCTTAGGCTGGTAAAGCCTTTGTCATCTCAACCGCCTCAGCGTGGAGTCGTTCCATGTATGGTTTTATTCCCCACCTTATCACTTCCACATTATCAAGATCAACGCTGTGACCTGTGTCCAGCACGTGTTCAGCTAGTGCTCAATCTCTTATCAGTGATGTATGTTCACAAGAATTGCGTGGCTGCTGAGCGATTCGAAATTTGTGTTCAATTTTCCCATTCCTTAGTTCTCTGGATGTTTGCCCGATATATACTCCCGAGCATCCCTTGCAGTTGATTTTATATACGTGCAGCCTAATTTATATATGCGCAGCTTGAAGTCGTTTTAACCTTGAAATGTGTTAATAAGGATAGGAGCGTTCTACCTCTTTTGTACGTTACTCGTATACTTGATCAGCAAGCCGACGACTAACTTCGTGATGGGCTCGCTATTCATCGGTGGAATCGCTGCACAAGCGTTCAAATTTTTACAACAGTGATTTCGCAACTGAATTAAATACGTTCTGGGGTTTCGCTGATGAGTACCGCAAGACCGCATCTGTGTCGACTGACTTAGGATAGACCGTTGTGCTTATTTTAACATTCTGCTTACAAGCGTGGCAATTCAATAATGAAAGTGTCCCTTCTATCCACTCAATTTACTTTGTAACTTGGATTATGTGATCTAAGTTGATAAGGTACCTATGGAGTGCTTCCAATATGTCGCGTTTTATGATGACGAATGTAATATCGACATAACGCCACCATACCTTTAGCCGAAGAGCTTATTTTTTAGAGCTAACTCTTCAAAATTCTAGATGTACATATTCCCTATCACTGGGGAAATAGTTGAACCTATAGCGAAGCCTTCCTTTTGCTTGTTTAACTGCCTGTTAAAGAAGAAGTGGTTCATATTTAGACAAATCGCTATACTGTTGACGGTCTGTTGTACACACAGGTTCGTACGATCTGTCATTGTCGCGTCTGAATCAAGTGTTTTTTGCTAATTCTAGAGCGCTTCTGGTCTCCACATTCGTGAGCAAAGCGATTGCATTGAAGCTAACCATCATCTCATCCTCGTCTAGCGTTATCGTATTCAAATGGGTAACGAAATCAAAAGAGTTCTCAATGAAATAATCTCTGTTCCCGACTAGTGGTTTCAACAAATGATTGAGATGCTTCGCTAATTCTTTTATTTGGATCCATTGCCATCCATAGTCGGCCCTAGAGGGCCGCCCACCTTAAGTATCTTTGGGACCGCATATAACCTATGGGTCTGCTCTCACCGATTCAATACAAACTATATTTTCCACGTAGTGAAACAGTTTCAATGTAACGTGTTGAAAGCCAACTGATTGTAACATTGTAATAAATATTGTAAAGCCGTGAAGTGACATGAAATATACTACAAGTCATGCAATCTCGGACGCATAACATCATCTTTACTTACAAAAGTATATATCTGAAAGTATCTTAAAGACCCACTACAACAATCACAATCTCGCAAGACTTCAGTTTTAGAATGAATTGCACGAGATGAAGAATCTCATGAGTTAGTAAATGAAATCCTACTCAGCATGGTCAGTCAAAAAAGCACAACAATGCGATGGCTCGAACAGAAACGGTTGACGCGGAATATTCTAAAAAATCAGTTTGGTGTGACATACGGCAGAAGAATGCTAATAAAATATGTGTGGTTAAGAGAGGAGTTAATTAAACATAGTCATAAGCCTAATTATTTGTAGAATCAGCGATATACTCTTGATCAATTGGAGTTATCTTATTTTTTCGGAATCGAAGGAAGTTAGCGGTTAAATTCTTGTCCTCTAAGCGAGAGAGGTAACGTACACTGCTGTACAATATGATGGATGAATATTAATAATGTGAGATCAAATACCTCATGCATTCAAATTGCGCTTGTATGCCCTTGTAGGATAGAGTTGGTACGACCAACCTGTTCAAGCACCTTAGCCCACACTCATGTAGATAGGGTGTAAAACCTATACCATAAACGAAAAAGCTCATTTCCATGCACTTTCATCACACACATATTCGTATACTGGTCCTACTGTCCCTACCTGATGAGTGCACACAGCTTAAAATCGGTCGTGCGCTGTGTGTGCATGAGTTAGTCATGAAGTACTAAAAATTTTGCGATCTATCAGATACGAATTTCACGAAAAGGAAGAACGGGTTTTGTCCCTAATTTTTTACCTGCCCGAAATGAAGATATGAATTCACGCCTAATAGAGAAAAGTCATTTATTTGTTGATAGAGTTCGAAATTGATTAATTATATTCGAGACTTGTTATTTACTTGAATGTCCATCTTGTTTTATATGACAAATAACTTTAAGCCTCAAGCCAGCCGTAGGTCGCACGGAGGAAGATCGTAAGTTTTCGCATTCGACCTTTTTAAAAATATGTGATCAAGTGGACGTTGTAATAACGTATGTTACAGCCTCAATAATAAGAGGATGACGCGTCAAATCTAATGACCTCAGAAGTTGTGCTGCGTTCCGAATATCAAGCAGACTTAATCCTTAGGAAATTCTGTAGATTAAAATGTGAGTCATATGGAATACTGCGGGATCTGACCCTCGAAGATAAACTTAAAAAAAGGCTGCAACTACCGAAATGAAGCAAATAAAAGAAACAGGCGAAACGGATCTGCGTATTGTTGATTATCTGATAGTCAAGAGGAGATCGATCATTCGGTAGAAATCTCTGACAATACAACCCGATCTGTAGGTTATTTGAATTCATTGAAAAAACAGTATTTTTAACGCGAGGAGCATGAGAATCAAGTGGGATGAACTCAGTGTTGTAGTGAAATCTATCCAATCAGGCATCATTGCTAGTTGTGAGACATGGTTGCACGAGGACATTTTGATTCCGGTTTAGCAATCTCACAATATCACGTACTTAGAACTGACAGAGTAACCGCTCGGGCAGGTGGTGGCGTGGCTATATATTTCAAAGAGCATCATGCTGTAGAAATTATCGAGTGATTTCAGAGTGACCTCGGCATTTGCGAGAGTTAGTGCTGCAATGTGAAAACTATTAGCGGGTTTGCTATGATTGGGGATGCATGTACATTGTCCCGAAGTGCTCATGCAAATTAGACACAACGGCGTTGCGAATGCATGTTTTATACTTAGCGAAATCAATGATATATATTGGATGAATCTGATATTTTCTAGCGGTTCGTTTCAAAACCATCATTTCGATTTGTTACTCAAAATGCGTTTAGTGCAACAAGTGGGATCTCCAACACGATGTGTCGATTTCATTTTCAATGCCAGATTTTATTTTCACACCAAGATACGCGGCTATTTGAGATTTTGAAGTTCGTGCCCCGAACATTAAAGTGACCTTGCTCCACCTTCGTTCACATGGACCCGCGGTCCGCCTTCTCTACGGTCCGAAAGCCAAAAACGAAATTATTGGAACTTGAACTAAAAATGTGCTTAATAGGGCCAGTCAGTTAGATTGGTTTTCTCGAATGATTTAGATGTGTACAATATGTGGTCGCGCCTCCTTGGAAATATTATGATACTAGTACCAGCCGAAACATTTACATCACATTATCCAAGCACTCGCCCACCATGGTTTGATAAAGAATAACAGAGACTTGTGCTCCGAAGAAAAAAGCTACGGAAGAATTGCAACGTTATATAGCAAACAGTCAGTTATTTGAAATACATGAAAGTTAGACATATTTGTGTATATTAAAGAAACGAAAAACGAATGAACGATGTGAAACATGGTTTGAGATGAATCAACGGTTGCGCCTGGAAACGCTTTATGAATACATTCTCGGAATGTTGCCGAATCAGGTAGTAGATGGCACATCTATTGAATCAGATTTGGACAGAGCAGAAGACGTCGCCGCTCGGTATGCATTAGTCTATTCCATGGAGGATAGTGACTCTCTGATGAAACCGGAATTCCAGTGAGGTATATCAACTATCCCGTTCGAACCAGAAATAATTAGGCAAGCCTTGGTCAGCATTGATACTAAACATTCGTCGCACTCGGAAGAAGTGCAAGCTGACCTGCCGATGGCAATTACTAATATATAAATTAAACGTGCGAGCCTATAATTCGTTTAATCGTTAGAAAAAAAGAAAAAAACCTACAACGAAATGGATATTTTGTGTCATTAAGCCTATCTTCAAAGCTGGAGACCCAAGTATTCCGGTAAATTATAGACCCGTCACCCTTGCATACGTAATAGAAAATGTATTAGAAAGAGTTTTAGAATTGGAGACCTTCACATGTTCAGGTCAGGTTTCATAATAAGAAGCATGAATTCACTAAATGTGGTTCGTGAATGACTAATCTCTTTTCACGGCGTAGATAGATTGGCCGCCGTGGTGTATGCTACTACTCTAATGGATGTAATACATTTTTTGATTTCATCAAAGTGTTTGATCGCATACCACATAAAAGTTTACTATCCACGTTTGCGGCAGTTGATATCACTGGATATGTACTCAAGTGGATCAAAGATTTCGCCTGTGGCAGATTCAACCGATTGGAGATAAATGTAATCCGGGCCACATCCGGAGTTCCACAATATTAAGTTCTCGAGCCATTGATGTGCAGAGTGTTTGTCAATGATCTGCCGGCTGTATTGAATGGCAACTGCTTGTTTTTTTCTTACGACTGCAGCGCGGTTGGTATAAGTGAGTACACGTAAGCCATGCAAACAAATTTGAATCAGTTACAAAACTGGTTCAACCTCTCGAAACTATAAATAAATGCAACGAAGTGTTAAGCTATAAACATTGGACCTAGTTCAATGATGAGGGGGTAATTTCTTGACGGCAATTCTAGCAAGACTGCAAAATGTGAGAGAGATTTGAGGAAACTCCTATAGGACTCTTTGAAAACCAGCGGGAAATCATCCCGAGAAACATTTGCCGGTAAACGGGGATTATGGTCAGTTCGGTGATATTTGTTGATCTCTAGATATATTCATGATAAACTATGGCTCGCATATCAGGCCTATTCATGATACGGTCTGTCGGCGTGTTACCCGATATCAAAAGGATAAAAAGCTATTATCCAAAAGGTTTGGCGGAGATCAACAAAAAACATGAAAGATTTCCATTTGCTCACTAATAGGGACCATCTTGACTAGTTGCATCTGTATCAACAGAAGCATCAATGCAGACGTATCGACCTAATCGTTGCCGTCATAATTCTTCTGTAATCCGGAGAGTCGACCTTAAATGGTTATTGGCAAAGGCAGAAAAGCTCGTAGTCATAGCTCAAAATGATGACAAGCACAGAACCCTATTGTTTCCGTTGTAATTCACATTGACCACTCTGGCGCTCAACGCATGGTCGATTTCGACCATGGACGGTGGATTTATGGTTTCGTGCTCCGCAGCTTTGCAAATCACTAAACAATCTCTCCTACATCACTCGTAGCGATAGGCAGAATGTGATCAATCGGCATCATATAAACGACAGCGGTGTGATCTACATTCATCAATCAAGAGATATACTGCTCTACAACAGTTGGTATACGGCTATCCTGTTCGCGAATGAGGTCCTGTTCGCGGATTATAAGAAAATTTGGACGCCAATAAGTTCTGCAGAGGATTGTGAGAAACTGCAAACGGATTTGGACAGCGTGTCGAATTGGGGAACCATGAATGACATGTCATTCAACATACAGAAATGTAAGAGGCTCCATCTTGGCAAGAATGTTCCTAGGACATATCGATTGGAAACTGAAAACCTAGCATGGTGCTCGTTAGAAAAAGATCTTGTAGTGTGGATTAGCGGGAACCTGAAGAGCACAGCGCACTGCCAGAACATATATCAACAGGCAAACAGATTGTTGGGTATTTTTCGAAGAATATTTGTACGATTCTCTCTGGTAACCTCAACAAGGATAATGAATGTCTACCTTCGCCATACGATGGAGTATGCGGTAGAGGTCTGGGCTCCTTGGTTGCTAAAAGACATTGCTTTATTCGATAAAATCTATTGAAGAGCAACAAAGTTAGTGATGTGTCTTCGCAATGTGCCGCAAACCGAAAGATTGCGACGTCTGGGTCTATGCGAATTTACCCAATGGAGAATACGACGTGATGTTTTTCTGACCTATAGAATGGTGTCTATCGAAGGATATCCACTAAAATACTTGCTCGATGTGTGTGATCGGAAAGTGACAACCGGACATACCTCATTCCTTTACGTTCCCAGTTTCCGTATTGATTGTCAGCGCCAATTTTTCGCCGTACGTGCTA
The DNA here is from genome assembly GCA_013407085.1 of Atriophallophorus winterbourni. Taxonomy (NCBI): domain Eukaryota; kingdom Metazoa; phylum Platyhelminthes; class Trematoda; order Plagiorchiida; family Microphallidae; genus Atriophallophorus; species Atriophallophorus winterbourni. Next base: position 8,982 of record JACCGJ010011549.1, on the reverse strand, counting down.
TATTCCTTTGGAATTCCCTACCTCAACATGTGGTGTACTCTCCTGCCTGGCGTCGTTTAAAGCGAAATTGGACTTACATATGGGAAAGAATAACATTCGTGAGGCTTACATTTGATATTCACTATTGCTTTTATACTATTGTATTTTTCTTTTTTCATTCATACCGTTATCCTGTGGTGTTGTAAAGTATTAACTTTTTTAACCATATATCCTTGAATCCTTGAATCCTTGAATCTCCATACATGCCTCAAACGGCAGTGGTCAATAGCGAGTTCCTCAACCTCAAGATAGCTTTAGTCTTTAATGGACTGCTTGGTCAGCACGCAAACATTTTAGGATGAAAATCACCAGGAACAAGACTGAATTTCTTGTTCCAGTGACTGTAACGCCTTCCATGATCACTACTGAAAATGTTTGCTATTAGACAAAACACTCACGGTTTCGAATTTTAATATGTGACTGGCAAATCAAAATTTTCCATTCAACTTTACGGACAATATGTTTTTCGGTGTATGTATTCTAGATATTTGTGTGGTTAATTTTCATGGAAATTCATTTCAATAAAAAACTATTTCTGCAAAATTCCAGTCCACTAGTCACATGCGAGCACCCTCAGTAGTCTGCTGGAACTTCATTCTAGCTTTTCTAAGAAGTCGTATGTTTTCATAGCATTCTCGAAACTTAAAAATTGCTGGCGGATTTTCGTCCGGGACAGCACTCATCACATAAGCCTTGGTTTCGAACCAGTCGCTCCTTCGAGCATACTTTAGACTCTAAGTTAATAGAGCGATTCTGGTTGTGCTTAGTTCCGTTGATTCCTAGTGTTTAGATATTACATTTATTGGACAGAAACATTGAAGTAACCATTGTTTAATATTTTCTACTATTTAAAGTCTCACATATCACAATCTTCATTATTTTCAAAATTTGTTTTAATCTTTAACCTATTAATGCTCATTTGCATGTACTTCCATCAAACACACACACATCACGACCGGTTTAGTGCTGTTTGGCTCACAAGGTAGGTATAGGTATAGTAGAATTATGATCCGCCTGCGCTACCACATTAATATATTGTGGTTTCTCATTACCCGCATATACACCCAATACGTTTTTGGCTGTTAGCAATCATCAGATGGTAACACTGAACCAGTCGTAAACAAAGCTATACTTATATGTCACTGTTAAATAGGGATTTAACAAAAAACCGCGATGTTCAATTACAGAATTACAACGTCATTCTCGGTCAATCAAGACGCTTATAAGCAACCAAGACTCACAGAACCTGATGTAACTGTCTCGACATTTTATCGGAAAACAACCAGAAACCGGTAGTGGAGTGTTATTTCGGTGGATGTAAGCAACACATCACTATGGTCATCCATAACCGCCTTGAGTGCTTGACCACGAATCACTATGTGGTTTTGTGTTTGAACATCGTGGTTCGTTGTACAAACCCTATGTAACAGTGGCATACAAGTATAACTTTGTTTACCACTTTACCACTGTTTCAAGGTTCACTGAACCTAATCTTACTGTCTCAACCTGATGGCGGAAAGGAGCCAGAAACCGGTAGTTGTGTATAGGGGATGGGGATGTGAGCAACACACTATATTGATCATGTATAAGCACAGAGCGCTTTTACATGAATCACCTTGTGATTCTATATTTGAACATCGTGTTTCTTGTAATAACCATATATTCCGATGGTATACGAGCGCAACTTGTTTTCCATTCTTCTACTGTTTCATGCGCGCGCTGATCCTGATGTTGCTGTCTTACTGCGCGAAATTAGTCGTTGGGTGTGTGCGATGAAAATGAATACACATGTGCATTTTTGTTTATATTCATGGGTTTAAACCCAATCTACATGTGTTTGGGCACATGTAATTGAACACGTTTATCATAGCAACCTTATCCAACAGTGTGTTGGAAGCGCGACTTGTTTTCCATTCTTCCACTCTTTCACCTCAATGCTGATCGTATTGAGTGCAAACAACACGGAACTGGTCGTGGGGTGTGCGTGTGTAATGGAAGTACATGCATATGAGGATATCTTTTACTGGGTTATAGTTTCTTGAGTTTGTATTTGTCATCGCTACTTCGGATTATCCCGCCAATCGGGTATTGCACTCTCAATCATGTGGCGAACCATTTTTCTGTGAGGCTGTTTGCAACTTGTCTACTTTTTCTACGGCTGCTGGTGAAGATGTTTGACAAAAGGAAAATGCCTTTGACATATTAACCAAACATTTAACCTGTTTCCCTGAGCGAGTATAATCATTTCCGTATCTTAAAGCGATTAAAAGCTACTTCGTGTTCGTTTCAGCTTTAAAAAAATTATATTTTCGTAGTGAAAATGTCATTTATTTCACCTTTCGTTGTTCTTGATTAATTTTCCATTTATTCAAGGTCGCTTTGATTAAAGAGCAACCGATCAACAGTGAACTGAATGCCACTATCCTGTGATGCGCCTTCCAATACGGGCTTATTTTTGGAATGTGTTTTTCACTCCCCAACGTGTTTGGTCTCATTTCCGACCATTGTGCCTTCCATTTGATCCGGTCGATTAATGAAACCGTCTCATCTTCTCCTCCATACCCTTTACCTTGTCCTCGTTATGCACGGGAGAACGGTTGTTTTGAATAAAAAAATTCATGTATTATTTTTATGTACCATCATTTGATGGCAATGTCAAGTGTTATGCCGGTTAATTGACTGTAAGATGCCTGGAACCGATCGCTTCTTCGTTATACAAATGAAATTTGCAGGCATGTTAGAACGTTTCTCTTCCGACAGGGTATTTTCGCCAGGCCAAGTTTGTTAGTAATCTTGGGAGTGAGTAATGATAACGGAATCGTATGCAAACAGCAGCTCATGCATTAGGATATGCCATACCTTGTTTTAGCTCAATATGTTCACATGCAAAAGCTTGCAATCCAATCGGCTGTGTAGCTATACTTCTGCTCTTGTCCTAAAAACCTGCTTCAGATGCAGAGCGGAGAAAATTCCAGACAACGTTTAAAGATCACGTGCTTCTTTGACGACCGGTGAATTTCAAATGTTTTTGAAATGTTACCAATACATTGAACTGAGTCCTTCATGCCAGCGTCGGAATAATGACGAGTTTACACAGTCTTGGAGATTAGTCTGTGACATCCGGCATTTTGTAAACCTTACCTTTAATCAATGTATCATATGGTGACTTAACGTCAGATGTTTTAACTTTGTTTCGACCAACGACTTTCTCGATCCCATCATACATAGCATGGCTTCCGTCGGTCTATGTCGATCGTAGATCTACACCTGAAGAGCATGACGATTTCAAATAAGTAATATGTGTGGTATGGTATGAAAGCAAGCCTGATCCAAACAAAGTGCCGCACATTCAGAGACTGCACGTGGTCTAAGGTACTGTCAGATTGCCCAGGCCTAGACCGATATGAAGAAAAAGATCAGGAAATGGTTGTGAGACTGCAGCATATTTCAGCATGCAGCTCACTACCGGTGGCCAATCCATTTAGCACGGTGTTAGCCGAACAGAACCGAAGTACTTTTAAGCGCCTTGATCGCCCGGCCTGGCATCACTTTGTGATTCTTCGAAGCCAAAGAGCTTCCAAAACGTCGCTTGTTTCCTAATCACATGCACCAAATGAGGATATTAGGTTGTGACGAGATGCATTTAATTGACTGCTCCGCTTCTGACGGGAAATAGACGTCCAGCGGCGTTGAGACCGATATATTATCCGATATTCGCCCATTTCCGTGATTTTATCCACATTTGAAATGGAGTCTTTTATTCATTGGTGCGCTCATATGTTTGCCAACGAATTTCAATATAGAGAACTAACTACTACACATGCTGTACGCGCCTTTTGTTCATGCCACCATCGGTAATAAAAATAAAATGAATGACGCTCGAACCTGTCAGTTGTTATGCTTAGATCACAACCACCTCTGAAAAAGAATCATCAATGACAATGGTTTTCGATCTTGTATGCCACAAGTTACTTCTTTCGAAATTATCGTATCTAGGTATAATTTGACATTCATTAAACCTATTTCGTTCTTTTAATCTGATCAAACCTTTTACTTATCGGTAATAGTGTTATTTAGGTTAGTCACTCGATATTTGTGGCGTGATTCTGGGTGGCATCTGTAGTAGATTGATTACTGCAATAACGTCCAAAGAAGGTAGAGGAAAACGGCAAGACAATAAGTATTGTATCACGGAAGCCAAAACGTGTTCAAAGGTTTACATTGAAACTCGTGTATGATGCGTGATCAGAAAAGTGTCGAGGTCAATGTTCTTTGTGTCCCTTAAATCACAGTTGTTAAACGGCCCTCATCCCGGATGTTTGGTCTGAATATACTTGCGATATGGAATTGACACTTGAAGGGTCACTTGGAACAGTTGAAAGCTGGTCCACATGGTGCAAGGCCACTCCAGGTTGGAACATATTATCTCAGCGACGAAAACATATAAACATTGAGATTCGTCGTAAAATTTATCAGCTAAAACTTGAAGCTACATCTGCAAGACTAGCCTACAACAGGTAGAAGATAAATTCCGCTGTAATTGTTGCGGTCGACTAGATCACCCTTATTTTTAGATCGCGTGATAATCTTTGTGTCTCCCATCTCTTGTGGGACACTCCTGCCAGTAGTAAATAAATATATCTCCCCGTCGGAAGAAGCCCGAGGCACTTTAAGCCAATATATGTTGCTTCCCATACACAGAAGCGGAATGGAGTGTCGTCCCTTTAATTCGCTGATAAGTACGCCAGTGCAGTTGAATATGGAGAAACAGCTTTGGCACATGCATTAAGTTCTCCTTCTCCACGACACCACTGGTATCAAAGGAACAGCTAAGATACTATATTTGGTCAACGATGTCGTTGCAGGAGTTGCCGGGACAAAGTTAAATACAACTTCGGACAGAATAGCGCGACTCTGACTCAGGATATTTCATCGAGGTTGACTGCAGAAACCTTTTCCACAACTATATTTGGCCACAAGCTAGTGGAAATAAAGGCTTTATTTTCGGTTAGTTAGCATTTATCATTAAATTACGAGCTACATCTGCTCGAAGCTCACCGGATTTAAGACGTTAGACAGCCGTTTTTCCCAATTATAATGTATAAATAGTTCCGTCGGGTCACAATTACCATGCACACAGGCCAGAAGCAGGACCTGTTTGTCAGGATTTGAATATATTTATAAATGGCAGCTTATCTCCAAGACCGATAGGTCTATGACAACCTTGAAATCGCCATCATTAATATCTGGCAATACATCAACCTAGTGGTTCTAAGGTTGTCAAAGCCGGGGTGGTTTTTGGGGATTAGCTCCAAATTCTAAAAATGCATCAATAGCACGCGTCCCATATAGCCTCTGACAACCAAGTCCAGCTCCTGGCCTGCATGCGTGGTCTCATGTGACCTGACGAAACTGCTTCTACTAACAGGAAAATGGGCGAAGGCGGCTGACTGGCGCCTAAGAGCCAGCATGCTTGGGGAAGTTGGAGCTCGTAACTCTATGAAGTCATTCCGCCCATGGGAAGTAAAACCTTTATCTCAAAACTCCACTGTCTTGTGGCTTGTTCAAACGTACCAGTCTAGATGTTCCTCTGGTTCCGGTGGTGCCGTTTAAAGGGAGCACTTGCTGCGTGGGCAAAAGTTACTTCTCCACTTTGAATTGCCCTGCGTACATCACAACGCACCAATTCAGGTGACACTCCATTCCGCTTCTACGGATAATAACACGGGAAGCAGCAGATACCGGTTAAAAGCTTTTGGATCTGATTGTGTTGTAGAAGCTCAGTGCCCTGGCGACTAACGAGCTCCACCTGCCCCAAGCATGCTGGTTTTTAGGCGCCACTAGTCAGCTTTTGCCCTCTCTCCTGTCAGTAGATGCAGTTCCGCCGGGTCACACAAGACCACGCGGGCAGGTCAGTAGTTGGACTTGGTTGTCACAGTCTATATGAGACGCGTGCCATTGCAGTATTTTTGGAATTGGGAAGTTATACCCAAAACCGCTCCGGCCGTGACAACCTTGAAACCACCGTGATCACTGGATGCGGTGAATTTGACGTCATCTGTAAACATGTTGCAGGGAAATGACAACTGCGATGTCAGATCATCAATGAGGATTAGAAAGAGTATTGGGCCTAATACTGAACCTTGTTGGACCCCACAGGTAACTGTGCAAATTCAGAGGTAGTATTGCCTATACAAACCTGAAGGTTCTATCACGAAGAAAATTGGTTATCCTGTCGTGAAGCTAACTAGATATGCCTTTGGTCTCGAGCTTCATCCCTATGAACCTGTGACTAATCGAGTCGAAGGCCTTACTAAAGTCTAAGTAAAAGACCTCTACCCACACGCCTTCATCAACTGTCTTGGAAACTAATGGGAAAAGACGTTTATTTTCCCTAAAAGCTCAATATCTTTTAAGATATTACGACTCTATCACGACTCTATTTTAACATAGATTTGAAATATTTGACGCGAAAATCTTTTTTATTCATTTATATTTTCCGCATTAGTTTATCGCATTTCGCCTTTATTCTTATACATACAAGTTAATCATGTTCACTTCGTTTGCATTAAAAATATCGATGTTGCAAGGCGAATGACAATTTCCCCTATATTTGCAAATTATTTATTTGATCCAAGTATAGTTGGTGTTCTCATGGCTCAAATAGATTTAATATTCAAAGTTTTCACTTTCATGAAGATTTTTAAAATGATCAAGTCTGTGGGCAAAAACAAATTAAATTGCCATCAAATTGTAACGGAGTAGTGTTACATATATCTACTACACGACAGTATGGTGCTCGCATAAATACCCATGTCTGTTGCATGTTCGGAGGGTCTTGATTCAGCTGCGGAATGTCGGTGGAAAGGTGTCATCACTGAGGTGGACTAAAAGACAAGTCAATTGATTAATGACATAATTTTCGTTCTTAGGCGTCTGGTTCCATGCGTTTGTAACACTATTGGTGTCAAAGAACGCTTTCGTCCAGGTGTTCATTGTCCAGTTTGTTAGTCAAAAATGAACAAGAATCAATGTTGAGACGATTCTTAATCCTCTTATACACGAATCGCACAATAAGTAGTGTTACAAGGCGATAATTTGCGGAATCAGAACGAGTTCCACTTTTGTAAATCGGTGTCATCATTCCTCTATTCCTCCAGTCAGTCGTTATAACGCACTTACTCAGAGTGATTAAATAGATCACAGTGTGATTCACATAATCAACGGTTGCATAACATTAGCATTGCTGGTGTGGTTCTGACGGCTCCCTGGGACTTGTTTAAATTTAATCTACGTAGATGCTGTCACACTTAGAATTGATAGAAATACGGCATATTAGCTACAGCACGATGTAATTTGAAAAAAACCGATGGTACCAATGTAATCTTGTGGCAGAATCGAGTGAATAAAAACTGGCTAGAGAGTGGTTTCCAAGAAATAATCCCTCAGCACGTTAAAGTTAATGATCTGAAAAACGATGGTTGTCAGCTTCTTCGTGATTTTAATGGTTCGATCAAGAATATGTGATTTCTTCGTATTTTTACTACCTGCGGAAGCTATCCGTAACGCCCATCCTTTCAAATGCTCTTTGTGACTTGATACAGATTTTTTTACATGTGTGTCAAAGCTGACTTCAATTCAATTTAATAGTCTGAAAAGCACATAGCTTTACAAAAACAACAGAATAACATAAGAATTACGAATAACATGGGTAGAAAAACGGGATTTGTTTGCTTACTGATCAGTTCAGGAATCACATAAAAATACGTAGGGCAGAAATTGTTTTCAACCGGTGGGATGGGATAAAGGTGTGTAGTTTACTTCGATGCATGGGTTTAATGCTTTTATTGTGCAGAATTTATAGATTCAATGATTGAATTCGTCGACCCGAAGTTGTGCAAGTTCGATTTGAATCTATCCAAGTTGAGTGAATGTGCAACTTCACGGGGTAGGGAGTTCCAGGTAAAACATACACGTGCAGAGTATCAGTTCAGTCTGGAGTCGGGAATAAGTACTGTATTGTTAGGACTCTGAAATGTTCCTGGTGGTATTTGTGCGAATATTTTATTCAGGGGATGGTAGAAGGTATGCACTGTATTGAACATAAGAATCAAGTCGCCTCTAAGTCGGCGGTAGCGAGAGTCAAAGAGAGTGAGGCTTGAAATCCGATCTTCGTATGGTTTATGCCTTAAACCACGTACGTGCTTGGTGGTCCGATTATATATTCTCTGAAAGAGGCTGAAGTACTTCTGTAGCCCGGGTGACCAAGCTTGAACTGCATACTCCACGGTTGGCCTCAAGTACGTTTTAATTATTCGATGAACAGTTTGCTTCGCGAATTTCCCAAACACACGTTTTCACAGAAGCAGTACTTTTGACGTCTTTTCATAGACAGCTGTGGCGTTATGTGACGGTTTCAACGTGCTGCTCACCCAAACACCCATATCTTTCTCTATTTCAGTGATTTCAAGAATATGGGAACCAAGCGTGTAAGAGAACTCGAAATTTCTCCCAACAGTAAATACCTTGCATTTTCTGAAATTGAAAGGTAGTTCAAATATAAAACACATTTGCATGCATCTCCTTCACACAAAACACCCCACGACCGGTTTCGTGCTGTTTGCACTCATCAGATAGGGACAGTAGGATCAGGACCCGCATACGCTTGAAAGGTAGTTCATTTCTAACCTGGATTTTCTGTATGACTGTGACTGTGGTTCTTCATGTCATTGGTTTTACTTATGTTATGAAGAGACAGATTTTCATAATAATGATTATTTCGCTAAATTTCAAGCATTTATCCAGCTGATCTAAAACGTTTTGTGCTTTAACAATGCAGGTTCTGCCGAGCTTTTTTATGATGCTTTCGAGATAGGTGAAACTATCTACCTCTTACAGTGCATAAAGCGCTTCTGCCGGCCAGCTGTCGTGTCTTGTAGCTTT
>JACCGJ010011548.1:0-18760 GCA_013407085.1 Atriophallophorus winterbourni | reverse complement strand
TTGATCTCCATATTGTGGATTTTCGGGTAGTGAGGAGGAGGCCGCATATTCGTTGGAAGCCGCTGTGAATCTAACCCCAGTTAATCATTCTGTGAAGAGATTTCGAGTATTGCTTTTCAATGCGAGTAGTCTATGCAATACACTTGACGAGGTTAGTGAAATTGTCTGTCGGCGACAGCCAGATATAATTGCTGTTACGGAATCGGGGTTAACAATGGATATATCTGATATGTAGTGCGCGCTACCACACTATGCACTTTTCAGAAGTGACAGAGTAGCTTCAAGATCTGCCGGTGGCGTGCCGATATACTTTAAAGAGCACCTGCTGATTGTGGCAGGTATTAGAAAGGTTTCAAACTGATGCTGGAAATGGAAAGCCGAAAGCCTCTGGTGAAGGTGAAGTCTAGCTCTGGAGCTGCCTCCACTGGGGCATTTACGCGCTCACCTGGCGCTTACGTTCCTGTGTTACGTGATCAAACAAACGTATGCGTTGTTGTATTATATAATTTCAAACGTTCAGAGATATTAGGAGACAAAGGCCGTAGAATAGGCTTTAATCTTCTAGAACAACAGTATAGTAGCTGGAATAAAAAACAAGAATATGAATGTTATAGATAGCATGGAAACAAGCATACAATTGAAGAGAATAATTCATCACATTCTCCCCGACAACAAAATAGTTCAGTGGTAAAATGTTCGTTTGGTAAATTTCCGAGCAAATCATGCTTCTCGATTTCTCAGCAAATACGGATGAACACGCTGTTGATGATCTACCAAAGTTTCGTAGTTTGACTGACTTTGCGTATTATCCTCGTTATCCGAAACAGGGATGTTAGACGGACTGATTTCTTGCGCATTGTCTATTTGGTGATCAGAATTAGATGCAGCATCGAATTTTTCAACTTCACCGTGAGGAGCAAGATTCCGCAAAGACACTGTTTGTTCCGTGCCATTCGAAAGACGAACATGGGCATATTGCGGATTACTTTCCAAAATTTCGGCTTCTTCCACTAAGGGGCTATACTTCGACGAACGCGCTTGCTTTTTCAATAAAACAGAATTTCCGGGAGACAACCAACTGAGTAATGATGTTCCGGTAGCGGCTCTTCGATTGAAATTCATAAAGCGCTCATGGGGTGTGGCGTTAGTCGCAGTACATAATAAGGATCGCACGGAATGCAGGGCATCAAGAAGTACGAATTCCCAATTATTCACAGGCAGTTGTTTAGATTTCAAATCGAGTGTTATAGCTTTCCAGAGAGTTGAGTTTAGACGCTCTACTTGACCATTCCCCTGGGGATTATACGGGGTGGTTCTGCTGGTCGCAACACCACGATTATGCAAGAAAGACTTGACTTCAGAAGACATGAAAGCCGAACCACGATCTGAATGAACAAAAGCAGGAAGTCCGAAAAGCGAAAAAAGTGAGCGAAAACAGTTTAATACGGTAGATGATGTTATGTCACGGCAGGGAAAGGCGAATGGAAAGCGAGAAAATTCATCAATGATTGTTAGTAAGTAAATATTTTGAGTGGTAGACGGTATCGGTCCTTTAAAATCAACATTCAATCTCTCAAAAGGTTGGGTAGCTTTGATGAGATGAGCCCTGGGAGGTCTATAAAAATTAGGCTTGATTTCAGCACAGATAGCACAACGCGAAGTAATTTGCTTAATGTTTTCGATTGAAAATGGTAAGTTTTTGGACCGAACATAATGTAGCATTCGTGTGATACCTGGATGGCACAATGAATCGTGAACTTTTCTCAAGTCGATTGAGGTTAAAGAGGCGCACGTCGTTCTTGACAATGCATCAGCAACAGGGTTGTCTTTCCCAGGTCGATAAATGACATCGTAACGATAACAGGATAACTCGATACGCCAACGCATGATTTTATCGTTTTTCACTTTACCTTGGTGCTTCTCGTCAAACATGAATGCCACGGATCGTTGATCAGTAACTAGCTTGAAATGAACACCAATGAGGTAATGCTTCCATTTACGCAAGGCTTCAACAATGGCATAGGCCTCCTTTTCGACTGCAGAGTGATTCTTTTCACTCGTTGATAACGTCCTGAAGAAGAATGCGACAGGTCTACCTTCTTGGTTTAATGTGGCTGCTATGGCAATATCCAAGGCGTCTGTTTCTACAACCAACGGTGTTTTGTGATCAACAGTGACTACAGCGGCACTTTCCAGTTCAGATTTGAGATTGTCGAATGTTTTCTGTACATTAGGCGGTAGCGGAAAAGTAGAATTATGAACAATAGGAGATATTTTGTCTGAAAATCGAGAAATCCAATGGGAATAATAAACAATAATAATAACATATAATTCCTTGTTGTGTTTCAATATCTTTAGGGGGAGGAAGTTCTCGTAAGGCGCGGTACCGTTCCGGGTCTGGTTTGATCACTCCTTTGGATACTTGATAACCCAAAAGGGTGACTGTATCGTTCTTGGAGATCTGAATGCTCCTGATATAAACTGAGCGAATTTAGTTTCGAGAGGTGAACCGTTCCAACGAGTATTCCTAAATACGATTTTGGAGCTGAATTTGGTGCAGAATGTAAACGATCCTACGAGGATATGCGTCGGGCAAGTTCCTTCGATATTGGATTTGGTGGTCACACCTAGATTCTCTGATGTTACGAATCTGTCTATTGAGACCCCCATTGGTTGCAGCGATCACTGTTCTTTATGGTTCGTTTGGAATCGGGGTCTTCAACCGAGAATACGTACGCATGCCCGGAGAAACTACTGGAAATTAGACACAACGAGTCTAATCACGTCTGCAAACTCGATGGAATGGTCACTCCCTCTATCTACGAATGTTGATATCTGTTGGTTGGACATTTTGGGTAAAATAAGATCGCTTGAAAATCATGCCCCATGGATGAATGGAAGATCCCCCGCTAAGGGACCGCCGTGGTTTGATAACGTTATCCGTAAATACATGAAGGTAAGAAAGCGTGTATGGCGGAAGTTTTGTTCTAGTGGATGCACCGATGACTATGTAACCTACAAAGTTATCCGCAACAAGTGCACCTACCTCAAAAGAGAAAAAAGGCAGAACTATGAAACTCGCTTGGTGGACGAAACCAACTCGATGCCGAAACGCTTGTTTGCGTACATAAGACGTAGAACGAAAGCTTCTCAACGAGTACCTTGCTTGAGATCTATGGGAGGTTCGACTGAACATGAAGATGAACGTAAAGCAGTTCTTCTCGCCGCTCAGTACAATTCGGTTTACACAGAGGAGACGTTTCCCATTCCTCTGCTTCATGAGAGCAACGCCAAAATGCCGGATATCTCGATCTCGCCAGAGATGGTGCAGTATTTACTAGAACGACTCGATGTACACTCAGCACCTGGCCCGGACGATATACACCCAATGCTTTTAAAGGTATTGTCGAGTATCATACATAAACCACTGGCGCTAATCTTCAATTTATCCCTGAGGTATGGTAGGTTACTTAAAGATTGAAAGTACGGCATTGTCAAACCAATGTATAAGGGCGGTGAAACCAGTGATCCGACTAACTACCGACCGGTTACCCTCACTTCGGTAGTTGTGAAGACTCTGGAACGACTGCTGAAACAACAGATTGAAGATTTTCTCCTTACAACCAGTCAGTTAACATCTGCTCAACATGGTTTTACGCCAAGACGATCATGCTCATCCAATCTCATCACTGCTCGCGAGCACTGGTGTGCTGAACTTGATCTGGGTCACCCGGTAGTCACTGCCTCCATTGACTTCAGTAAGGCTTTTGACCGTGTTCCATTACAACGTCTATTGCTCAAGCTCCGTGCTCGTGGTGTAGAGGGACCTGTTCTAACTTGGATTGAAGACTTCCTTGTTGACCGTCATACACAGGTCGAGGTTAACGGAGTTAAATCGCAGGTTACACGTCCAACTTCCGGGGTTCCGCAAGGATCTGTTCTCGGCCCGTTACTTTTTAAAGTATATGTTAATGACCTCCCCGACTCATTAAATATGAATTGTCTACTTTTCGCGGATGATCTGAAAGTTTGGGGTACAGTAAGCTCTTCTGCTGATAATACCATTTTCCAGAACGAATTGAACAAATTGCTTGATTGGACGGTAAAATGGCAGCTTCCTGTAAACCGACAGAAATGCGCTGTAATGCTTTTGGGGCCAAGCACGCCTGAAGGTGCGTACTTCCTCGGTGATCATCAACTGAAGTGGGTTGATACTGAACGTGACCTGGGTACAATTGTAACTCGGACGCTTAAATCGAAGGAGGATACGAACAGAAAAGCTGCTGCTGCAAACCGCGCATGGTGGGCTATTAGTCGGTCGTTTTCGGCGATTACTCCACAAATGTTTCGCATTCTTTATTCCACATACGTGAGACCACTTTTGGAATATGGGAGAACGTGACCAGTTGGAAAAATTGCAAAGGTGGGCGACGAAACGAGTACAAGGATTGAAATCAATTCTTTATGTGGAGAGAGTTCAACGCTTCAACCTCATGTCGCTCAGTTTTCGGCGTGTGCGCCACGACCTGCTGCTAACTCGTCGCATATTACTGGGAGCTTATGGTGACGAGCTGCGCAAGTTTTTCCCTCTCGTGACGGTCTGAAGAACCCGTGGCCATGCTCTAAAGCTTCAAAAGCGTAGGACACTACGCCTACCACAGGGATCCACGCTCTCAACAAGAATTGTTAACTTGTGGAATGCGCTTCTGGAAGAGGTTATCTCAGCAAGCTCTGAAAACCAATTCAAGCAACTTTTGGATAAGGTATTACCTGTAATCACGGCGAAGCTGAACAACACTGGACAGGATTTCTTCAACTGAGGTTCTCCTGGACTATGTTGCTGATATAAAGAGATGCGGCTTACAAGGGCTTGACCCCCTGTCGTCTATCAAGAAGAAGAAGATGCGATAGAAGAGGCGGAGGCGTGGCTCTTTTCCTTGATAATGGTCTACACAATACGGGCCCAGGTTATCACTCGCTATTGGAAATGTCCAAGTTGTTACTAGTGTCCTGACTTGCTACAAGTCAGCACTGGCGATTGCTTGTGTTTACGTCACGCCCTGTGCAACCCTGCGAGAAATTAGTCAACTGCTTGAGATACTTGACGGGTTGTTTCAATAAGCCCCAAGAGTACTCATTCTAGGTGATTTTAATCTCCCAGATATAGACTGGTCAGCTCCCTCAGGGGTACTCACTGAGCAATCCGCATCTTTTCTCGATTGGATCCACTATCATGGATTACATCAGCACGTGAACAAACCCACTGGGTTCCGCGATGGATGCACTCCATCCACTCTTGACTTGATGCTGTCGTCTCAGCTAGAAGCTGTCAAGAATGTCAAGTTCCTACCCCCTCTTGGCAAAAGCGACCACGTAATGTTAGGCTTCGAAGCGCTGTTACGTTTTCACAAACCTCTCGCGCGCCCTAGACGTAATTTTAGGCGTGTTGACTGGGGCCTACTTTTACAGTCATCAAAATCTTACCTTCTGTTCTCGAGTGATTCTAGTGTAACTGAAAACTGGGACAGAATTCGCAAATTTCTTAAGGGGCTACAAGACCTGCATGCTCCACTGCAATGCGTGAATAAGCACCAGCGGCCACCCTGGTGGTCTCCCAGCGTTCGTCGCTCCATTCATAAACGTGATCGCGTATGGAGGCAATATAGGCTATCGCTCACCTCTGGTTCGTGGGTCCGTTACAGAACCGCCCGAAACGCTTGTGTCAAAATGCAGCGTGTGCTCAAACGGAAGTTTCAGTTAGCCTCAGTCAGGGATGCTAAATCCAACCCGAAAAGGTTTTACAGTTACGCGCAATCTAAACGAAAAACGAGGGTAAACATCGGTGACTTAAAACTGGAGGATGGACAGGTAGCTAATAGTGACCTAGCTAAGGTGACAGCCTTCTCAAAGTTTTTTAGTAGCGTTCAGCGAAGAGATAATTCTTTACTCATACCGTCTAAGTTGCTTAACTTTTCATCTGGTGTCCCTGCACTAGATGATTTGTCCTTTACTGAGGCGGAGGTGTATGGAGCTCTTATTCATGTTCGTGCTAACAAGGCTGAGGGTTCGGATGACATCCACTCAATTATGGTGAGAAATCTCGCCCCAGTGCTCGCAGAGCCACTATGTGAGCTCTTCAATTCATGTTTGCACTCGGCAATGGTTCCTCGTGAGTGGAAAGAAGCCATAGTAGTACCAATACACTGTGATGAATTATTCTCTTCAATTGTATGCTTGTTTTCATGCTATCTATAACATTCATATTCTTGTTTTTTATTCCAGCTACTATACTGTTGTTCTAGAAGATTAAAGCCTATTCTACGGCCTTTGTCTCCTAATATCTCTGAACGTTTGAAATAATATAATACAACAATTTAATCTTCTATGGACAATGCACTTCGCCCAGATCGCTTTGACGCGGACCCCAATTCTTCAGATGCAGGTAAACGGTGGAAACACTGGCATTTCAATTTTACAAACTATTTGGAATCTCTTAAAGCAAAGAACGAAGACAAATATCAAATACTAGCTAATCTCATTGCAGCAGATGTGTTTGAACATGTCTCCGAATGTGAAAACTACGACACAGCGATCAGTATTCTTAATGCGCTTTATGTGAAACCCAAGAATGTTGTTTACGCAAGACACCTACTTTGTACATGCAAGCAGGATGTCGGAGAATCGATTGACCAATATTCACAGAAACTAAAGAGACTTGCCAAAGATTGTGCATTTAAAACAATTGTGATTCATTTATCCGTGGACTATTATCAAACAATATTCGTCAGCGGTTGTTGGAACATGATTCTTTGAGCCTTGACCGTGCTTATACACATGCTCGAACCCTCGAGTCAGCGGAATCTCAATCTATGTCTTACGTTCATTCATACGTACCCACCAATGAGAGTTGTGCGGTACAGCCAAACCCAACGCATTCACTCGATCCAATGGTCACTCACAATTTAGCAGCTACCACGCCGAAATGCTTTTTCTGTGGCTATAATAAACATCCTAGACACAAGTGTCCCGCAAAGGATGCCACGTGCAAAAATTGTAACAAATTTGGTCATTTTCAGCGTGTGTGTAAATCGGCTCCCGTAACGAAACACGTTGCTTCTATCCAATCTGACAGTTATTCACAGTCCCTAATGGCATCTATGCCCACATCTCTTTCACGTACTGTGATCAAAGTCTCAGTAAACGGTCTCCCCCTCAATTCTCTTATTGACACCGGTAGCTCAGAGAGTTATGTTGCCGCCGAAATTGCATTTTCGAACCATTGGACTGTCTATCCATCGACGACACAAATAACCATGGCGTCCACAAATCTGTCCAGCAAGACGTCAGGACATTGTTTTGTAAAAATTAAATATCTCAATATTTCTTAGGATCATGTCAAACTATCGACCCTTCCTAAACTGTGCTCGGATGTTATCCTCGGTCATGATTTCTTGATGCAACACAAAGACGTGAGTATAGCATTCGGCGGTCCGAAACCTACGCTTTGTCTCTGTTCTCTAAAACCCGCTCGAGTCGAAGTACCAACCCTGTTCGGTACACTTTCATCTGATTGCCATCCCATCGCCACTAAATCTAGACGCTTCTCACCGCCTGATCAGCGATTCATCCAAAATGAAATTCGAAGTTTACTCGAGGATAAGATAATAGAAACTTCTTCATCTCCTTGGAGAGCCCAGATATTGGTAACATCGAATGAAAATCACAAGCGCAGAATGGTTGTTGACTACAGCCGCACTATCAATCGTTTTACACAGCTCGATGCCTATCCTTTACCACGCATTGACGAAATGATAGAAAAGATTGCTGGTTACAAAATTTTCACCACTTTAGATCTCAAAAGTGCTTATCATCAGATGCCAATTCGTGACGAAGAAAAACAATATACGGCTTTTGAGGCTTGCGGCAACCTATATCAATTTTGTCGTATCCCTTTCGGGGTTACTAATGGTGTTGCCTGTTTTCAGCGGATCATTGACAAAATCATAAGCAATGCACACCTGGATGATGTTTTTGCCTACGTAGACAATGTGACGATTTGCGGTCGAAATAAGGAGCAGCATGATGAAAATTACTCACAGTTCTTAAAAGCTGCTAAGGAACATGGACTTACGTTTAATGAAAGTAAATCTATCTTGGCTGAAGATACTATTACGCTTTTGGGTTATCAAGTATCTAAAGGAGTGATCAAACCAGACCCGGAACGGTTCCGCGCGTTACGAGAACTTCCTCCCCCTAAAGATATTAAATCACAACAAAGAATTATAGGCATGTTTGCTTATTATTCCCATTGGATTTCTCGATTTTCAGACAAAATATCTCCTATTGTTCATAATTCTACTTTTCCGCTACCGCCTAATGTACAGCAAACATTTGACAATCTCAAGTCTGAACTGGAAAGTGCCGCTGTAGTCACTGTTGATCACAAAACACCGTTGGTTGTAGAAACAGACGCCTTGGATATTGCCATAGCAGCCACATTAAACCAAGAAGGTAGACCTGTCGCATTCTTCTCCAGGACGTTATCAACGAGTGAAAAGAATCACTCTGCAGTCGAAAAGGAGGCCTATGCCATTGTTGAAGCCTTGCGTAAATGGAAGCATTACCTCATTGGTGTTCATTTCAAGCTAGTTACTGATCAACGATCCGTGGCATTCATGTTTGACGAGAAGCACCAAGGTAAAGTGAAAAACGATAAAATTATGCGCTGGCGTATCGAGTTATCCTGTTATCGTTACGATGTCATTTATCGACCTGGGAAAGACAACCCTGTTGCCGATGCATTGTCAAGAACGACGTGCGCCTCTTTAACCTCAATCGACCTGAGAAAAGTTCACGATTCATTGTGCCATCCAGGTATCACACGAATGCTACATTATGTTCGGTCCAAAAACTTACCATTTTCAATCGAAAACATTAAAGAAATGACTTCGCGTTGTGCTATCTGTGCTGAAATCAAGCCTAATTTTTATAGACCTCCCAGGGCTCATCTCATCAAAGCTACCCAACCTTTTGAGAGATTGAGTGTTGATTTTAAAGGACCAATACCGTCTACCACTCAAAATATTTACTTACTAACAATCATTGATGAATTTTCTCGTTTTCCATTCGCCTTTCCCTGCCGTGACATAACATCATCTACCGTATTAAACTGTTTTCGCTCACTCTTTTCGCTTTTTGGACTTCCTGCTTTTGTTCATTCAGATCGTGGTTCGGCTTTCATGTCTTCTGAAGTCAAGTCTTTCTTGTATAATCGTGGTGTTGCGACCAGCAGAACCACCCCGTATAACCCCCAGGGGAATGGTCAAGTAGAGCGTCTAAGCTCAACTCTCTGGAAAGCTATGACACTCGATTTGAAATCTAAACAACTGCCTGTGAATAATTGGGAATTCGTACTTCTTGATGCCCTGCATTCCGTGCGATCCTTATTATGTACTGCGACTAACGCCACACCCCATGAGCGCTTTATGAATTTCAATCGAAGAGCCGCTACCGGAACATCATTACCCAGCTGGTTGTCTCCCGGAAATTCTGTTTTATTGAAAAAGCAAGCGCGTTCATCGAAGTATAGCCCCTTAGTGGAAGAAGCCGACATTTTGGAAAGTAATCCGCAATATGCCCATGTTCGTCTTTCGAATGGCACGGAACAAACAGTGTCTTTGCGGAATCTTGCTCCTCACGGTGAAGTTGAAAAATTCGATGCTGCATCTAATTCTGATCACCAAATAGACAATGCGCAAGAAATCAGTCCGTCTAACATCCCTGTTTCGGATAACGAGGATAATACGCAAAGTCAGTCAAACTACGAAACTTTGGTAGATCATCAACAGCGTGTTCATCCGTATTTGCTGAGAAATCGAGAAGCATGATTTGCTCGGAAATTTACCAAACGAACATTTTACCACTGAACTATTTTGTTGTCGGGGAGAATGTGATGAATTATTCTCTTCAATTGTATGCTTGTTTTCATGCTATCTATAACATTCATATTCTTGTTTTTTATTCCAGCTACTATACTGTTGTTCTAGAAGATTAAAGCCTATTCTACGGCCTTTGTCTCCTAATATCTCTGAACGTTTGAAATCATATAATACAACATACACAAAGGTGGTTGCAGGTCGATTCTTGGTAACTATAGACCGGTCAGCCTGACCAGCATCGTCTCGAAATTATTGGAAAGACTTATACGCGACAAAATCTGCCAGCATTCTCTACTTAGTGTAGCTCAACATGGATTCCTGAAAGGGAGGTCTTGTCTGACTAACCTCTTGAGTTTCCTCAATATTGCTACGAAAAGGTTGGATGAATGAAAGCCGGTCGAAGTGCTCTACCTGGATTTTAGCAAGGCTTTCGATTCCGTCAGCCACAGATTTTTAGAAACTAAGCTGGCAACAAAAGGCATACTGGGTAGTTTACTTGCTTGGATAAAATCATTCCTGACGGGTAGGACCTTTAGAGTACGAGTAGGATCTACGTTGTCGATCCAAACGGAGGTGATAAGTGGGGTACCTCAGGGGTCTGTGCTAGGTCCGCTGCTCTTTCTGATTTTTATCGATGACTTGTCGCCTATCTTGGAATGCCCGTGCTTCATTTTCGCGGATGACATAAAGTTCATTGGTTCAACGAATGAAGATACTCTGATGCACGACCTCGAGCGGGTCATTGACCGGTGGGACCTCCCACTGAACCTCAATAAGTGCCAACTCTTGTCTGCTCTGGTCGACAAGATCACAGTCCAGGTGTCAGGTATGTGTGTTTTTTTTGGAGATCGTTTCCCGTCGCCAAGTCTGTTGTGTTTTTTGGAGCGAGTTCCCGGCTGACCCAACACTCACGAAAGTGGTAGAAGACGACTGACAGAATGCATCGTTTTATTTACAGCTCATTTGTATATATATGTACAATTAATCAACTAGATGAACGAAAGTGAAGCCAAGCTACTGAAGCCAAGCTGCTATACTGATTCAAATCGGTGAGTTATGTTCACTTGATTAAAAACGATCAATACTTTCAAATCAGTGCGAGTTTTGGCGTGCCTAGATTGAACGACCTTGACACCTCCCCCTGCGAAAAAAGGACGTTCACCTTCGGTCTATGTACGCCTTGTTTCTTGGATCGATTTGAAATGGTTGAACCATTGTTCTTCTTCGTGTTCGGTATCTTCTTTCTTGTGTCTCGTCTGTGCGATGTTGTTCAGCAAGACGGTTGTCGACTCTTTGCCATTGTACATTAGTGCTGATAGGTTCATTTTGAGAAACATGCGGTGCCAACGCATGGGAATCGTTATACTGCTTTCGTGAACCACGAGTTGCGTTTTTCTGTGAAGCATTCGCCTTAGAGCCACATGGACCACCTGTACCGCAAACCGGTTCCTCTTTATAGTCGCTTGATCTTGTGAAATGGCCACGAATAAATTTGCTTTCTTTATAGTTTCGAGAACGGTTTTCGCGACGATTACCTTGCTGCCTGTGTGGTTGTTTATTACGAGCGTTGATTGATCTTGGAAGCCTAGCAGCGTTTGAAAAGACTGAGTTGGGAGTTTTATGCTTTGTAGAATCATTGTCACCTTGAAGCGATTCGTTCCGGATATCGTAACCATGTTTGCGTATCAACTGTCGACATGTTCTTGATGAAGAATTTGTCTGGCACACAGTTGCAGGTTTTGTTGAACACAGATCTTTTAAAGGCACACTAAGTAAATTCAGTCGTTCGATCCAATCAATTCCAAGCAAATCAAGTTTATCATGAGGTGTCAAGTAAACTAAACCAGTTGCTTGCTCACCATTGAAATCAATCTTACAAGTAAATTGTCCGTCAATCCTCAGTGGTTCACCAGAGGCATTTCGCACATTCATTTCCGTGGGATAGACTGTTGGGCAGCCAATCTTCTTCCACGTTGAGCGGGAAATCAATGTGACGTCTGAGGCGGTGTCGATTTGCAACGAAACAGTCTTGCCTTGAATTCTCACTGCGACATATTTACGTCTGCTTGCCAAATCTGCTTCAAAGGTTGCAATGACCGCATTGATTCTGCCCCGGTTTCCATTCGATTTTGGATTATGAAGACTGTTTGCACCGGTCCTATAGTTTTTTCTGCAATGTGACTCTTTGTGACCAATGCGCTTGCACCTGCGGCACTTATAGGTTCTGAACGGACAATCTTTCGAATAGTGCCATCGACCGCAATTCCAACAGGCACTTTTGGGTTTCAATGCTTTTTGGGAGGACTTTGTGAACTACTGTGTGCTGCTGTGTTCTTGTACACTTGAGGATCTATTTTCTGTCCGGCGTTTTCAATCAGCTTGGTATCATGCTTGAGGTTCATCATTCTGTGACATTCTGCTGCAATGTCTTGGAGGGTCATTTCCGGCTCGTGCTCCAGTCTGCTCAGAATTTTTGTTCTAACGTCTGCGTCTGCTGGCGATTGAAGACTGCAAACGAACATCAAGCATTTGAACTGATTTGGTGTCATCGAACCGAGCTTGAATCTTTCACACTCTCGATTGATGATAGCAGCATGGGTAGTGTAGTCGTCTGTTGCTTTTTTCATCAGTTTGAGACAGTTGTAACGAATGCTGAATAAGGATGATTGTTCGCCGAAGATTGTCGTGAGTGTTGCAATGGTTTCGTCAAAGCTGAACTCTCGAGCACATTTTGGAAGAATGTAGTTAGTGTAACGTTCGTGCTCAACAGGACCAAGTTTTCTCAACAATAGGCGAACAAGCCATGCATCACCTTGACCTGCTAGTTCAACTCGGAAAATGTCTTCGTATTTCTGAAACCAAGCATTGAATGTTGTTCCCGATTCTGCATCAAAATGGAACTCTGTGATGGATGCTGCGATTGAGTCAATTGATTGCTGCTGTGTCTGTTCTTTGTGTTCTTCTTTGATATTCAGCTTCTGAGAAAAAAGTTCAATGAGCTGCTTCTGTGATTTTTCAAACTGTGCTTGCTGTTGCTGAAGTAATGCTTGCATTTGCTCAAAGCTGATAGCCATTTTCCCGTCGCCAAGTCCGTTGTGGTCTTTGGAGCGTGTTCCCGTCGCCAAGTCTGTTGTGTTTTTGGAGCGCGTTCCGGCTGACCCAACACTCACGAAAGTGGTAGAAGACGACTGACAGAATGCATCGTTTTATTTACAGCTCATTTGTATATATATGTACAATTAATCAACTAGATGAACGAAAGTGAAGCCAAGCTACTGAAGCCAAGCTGCTATATTGATTCAAATCGGTGAGTTATGTTCACTTGATTAAAAACGATCAATGCTTTCAAATCAGTGCGAGTTTTGGCGTGCCTAGATTGAACGACCTGACTTTACATAACTAATTAAGAAGAAGTTACGTTGAAAGTTAGTGCGGGACATAGAAATATGCAATAGCCTTATTCGGTTCCGCAGGTCATATCGATTATAATCATGAAAACGCATGGCAGACCTAAGCTTAACTCGCTGCTCGGTAATGATTCGGAAGAAAAGAATAAGTTTAAGGCGAATTCTGCATAACCAAAATGGTTCAACTTTCAGCAAAATACACCTTTCATGGTACGGAAAGAGTTGGAATATACCAAAGTTATTTTACTGAAAGTTTGTTGAAGTCTCTCTGACAGAAAACAGTCACGGCTGCCTATGTTTGAATAGATGATATTATAATAATCAAGAATTGACAGGACCTTCATTTTATATAGTGCTATTTTACTTTCTCCATAAAAAATGGTCGGATCACGCCTATTTCTCCTGATTTGAGAGGTAGACGAACCTGGACGCATGTCAATAGGTTATCATGGAAAATAGAAGAAATACGATTAAAGTCTGAAAGGAAATATTCGGTAAAGTCTTTGTCTCTGCAAGATTCGAAAACTCAGTCCAGTTGATATAAACTTTCTCATCATTTTGAATATATGTCAGCATCCGAAAAAAGCGCAGAATGCAAGGTACCATATTGTGGTCTCAAAACAGGCAGTGGAGCTGGGATCAGTACCTACAGTGAAAATCAGGTCCTAAAAGCTGGATATTCTTGTAGGCTTATTCACAGATTGTGTGAAACATAAAAAATAAATGATACAAGATAATGATGGAAATTATTAAAAAAGTGGTGGTATTTCCAGCAGATGCATGGCATATTTAAATCCCCAGCAATAATTTTATTGCTGATGGGGGGCAATGGATGCCTCAGTAAAGACATTTATTGGCTTATCAATATTGAGCGTGAAAGGAGATGGTGGTTTATATATGCAACCTATGAGATCATCGAGAGTGGGTACGGTCATTTAAATTAAGTCAACTAGATCGCCTAACATATGAGAACTGTATATTTCTGCCGAAAAATCTGCACTAATATAAATGAGGATACCACCACCACGGGTGTGATTGCGGTTCCTACGAAACATAAAATAGTTGGCTAGTTCAAGTGAAACGTTGAGAACGTCAAGATATGTCTACATTTCTGTTATGAAAACTATTTCGTGCGTGTTTAAGAGCAAGAAATGTTGAAGGGTAGGAAGCTTAGAAATAATCGACCGTGCATTAAATAATAGAAGATGAATTTCAGGATATATAACATGCGTAACCAAAATCATTTACATTGGTGGTCTGAAATTAATGGCGCTAATTTGAGCAAGTGTTTCGGTAATGAAGAGAAAAAAATTGCATCGGACTATACCTGGCTTGAAAAGGGTCCAGGTGGACATTAAACGGGTCAGATGTGACTGGGAAGTGTCTATGAACGGAATTCTAAGTGTATAAACCTTGAAGTGGTCTATATTTACCAAAGTTTCGGCTGGCGATATGCATCCTATTGTTGTGCGGTTCACTAAGAGGTAGTGGCGGATTTACTTTGAATAGAGGGAGCACGAGTTTTTATTAGTTATAACTGAAGATCCAGCTGTGGGGTATACATCAGCAATGACCTTTTTAACAGTGGTGACCTTGCTATCGTGACTAGAGGGATAAATGTGGCTTATGTTTATTGGCACATCATCAAGCGCGGACAACCCGGTCTCAAAAAGCGCTATAATACTAACCACATACATTTCAGTTACGTTCAGCGTTCACGAGTTCCGTTCACTTCAACTCGCACATAAAATTAAGTGGTTGATGAGCTTACAATGTTTTTGTACAAAATGTAGTTGGTTTCAATCACTGGACATTTCTGACTTTGTAATCTGATTTTGTGAATACAAAATGTTTGATTGAAAAAGTATTGTGATTGATTACTTGTTCTTATATACTAAACGGAAATTCTACGTAGCTTGAACCACCACAATCTGCTGACTCCAACATTATTTGTTGTCTAATTTCAACGTCATGTTTCATGCAGGCCGAAAATTTTTTAAAGTTAACACAACGGAGCTAACAACTAGTGATTAATATCATTATTACCCTCTCCAAGCAATTATGGTATTGACTTTACCCGACTCCGGAACTTACAGTGAACTGAAACCGAGGTTGTTTGAGGTTTTCACACTTAGATCGAAACTTTCTGAGACTAAACATTTGGTCGAGCAACACATTATCATCACTGATTGTTCGGTTTGTTTATAGATCACGCATATATACACTCAACAATTTGAGTTTATTCATATGAAAAAACTTGGCATCATCCTCCGCTCAATGTATACATGGGTTGCAATACTGCACATGGTTGAAAAGAGTCAGTCTGATACTTGACGTCATTGTAGTGACTATAGAGCACTCAAACAAATCAACGTCACTAAATGGAAAAGCTGTATTCTTGGAGCTGCTTTTGGTTCGTTCGAACAATCAAATACCTGTTTTGAAAACTAATATTTAAAAGACAGTGGCCAAGAGCACTCTTGGATTGTACGAATTTATTTGAATGCATCTTGGTCCCCAGAACGCCACCGAGAACTTTCAAGGATTTTTGGATTAGATATTTAAAATATTGTCATTTGTCTACGTGTATATTAATGATGTTTTGTCGCAAGCACGACACAGGCACAGCTTTTCATACATTTATGTACAATCATCGATCGCTTGTCAAAATATTGTTATGTAGTGAATCTAGAAAAGAACCTTTTGTTGTTTTATCCCTTGAACATTCAACCATCACATGGACTCATCCAGTATTATACCACTATGAGAAAAATATCAGCAATACGTGACTACCTCTGCACAAATTAAATTTGTCAGCTTCATCGATGAATATGCCTCGTTATTCATTACAGACGCTTCATGCGACGTAACGATAAAATGGCTTAGCCGCCTAATGATTTATTTTGCTCTCAAAATCAACAGTTTTCAATGAACTCAAAAACAAGCAACGCTTTTGCGACATTAAGAAATTTCTCAGAAAATCATCTGCTTCGACGTATATTTCGACTGTGGTAGATGCAAATCATCATTTACCCACACTTGATATTTGAAACGGTTGGCGAAGTACCCTGACAAGAGCTTAAGGACGTCACGGAATCCTAGTTTCTTACAAATCGACTCCACCTGGGGTAGACAAGATATAATACATTCGGTTTAGAGCTGCTAGTGGTATACTATTCCATCTGTAATTTACTGCATCTACCTGAAGGTCCTAAATTTACGGTTTACACTAGGAGACTTTGACATTTGCACTATCTTCGACAACAGATAGTTATATACTCTGCCACTTAGTGTTATGTGCCACCCAACTAAGCTGACCGCAAATAAATCATTCAATGAATTACTTTTTGATAAAAATGTCACGCAAGTAATCGTGGTTGTGGTGTGGTTACGTATATTAGAACTTTGATATCGTGATCCGAATGTAAGTTTTACTATTGATAACGTACTTAAATTGGTCTAATGCCCGAATGAATGGATTAATAAATAACTAAAATTAAATACTAAACAATAATCACATTAAAAGTTCGCGATTAATATTGATTCATGAATATTTGATGATGTATGATCAATGCTCATCGCGTTGTATGCGATGCAGCAACTTTCTTTTACGAAGAAAGCTGACAATTTTTCCTTTAGGGAATCATACTTCGCCGATTTACCGGGAAACGCATGCAATGCCAAATTTTTTAGTTTTTTTTTGTTTTTTCAATCGTCACTGTTGACGCTTCAGTGGATTGAGATTCAGCATGTGTCAAATCAAACGTGTTTAACAATAAGCATAAAGGGATTTCGTTATTTTGAGCGTGGTTTCATGTGCACGTTTTGGCGGCTCCTAATGTGATTGAAATGTTTGACTTGAATTATTAATTTTACATGGACTTCATAGAGTCTAGTTTCGACAGGATGTACTAAAACAGCAGAAACCCAATATGATCTGTTCCTTCTGAACATGCATGCATAGACCGTAACTCCAGTCTACTCAAATCTTTTGTATTTCTTGGGTACATCGGGGTGCGACCAAGTGTTTTTTGAAGGTTAGTAGCTGATAACATTACATGATTTGTTTTTCTCATCAGTAGTGTCACCTGATTTGGTGTTGCTGGTTGGATCTAAAGCAATATGTACGTAGAAATGTTGTGAAATTTGAGTTACGCTTCTTCCTGTTTTGCCACTATAACTGTTGCTGTTATTGCTGAATTATTCCGAGCTTGAATGCGGTGTTGTTTTAAAATCTCGATCATGCAGAATAGTTGTTGAGGATTTCTGGTGTTTATTTATTTGTTGGTTGCTGTTGTATTTGTCGCCGTTTCGGCTAAATTATTAATGTTGATACTGGGGATATTTTGAAATCTGTACCATGCATAATAGTTGTTTTAGTATTCTAGTTTCGAAAAGTATTCATTTGTTTCTGCTGAAACTTTTGCTGCTGATTCATGTTTGTTGACGCTGATTTTGTTCTGACGTTTTCAAGATCCCATCCCGTAGCTAATTTTTATGCCTGTATCGCTGGCCGCAAGCCTTTATGTTAATCAGGCAAGAGCGTTTCATAAATCAGATATGTTCCATTACCTCTTTTTGAGTATCATTGTAAATAAGATTCAAACTAATGATTCATAATATGTTTTGCTTCAGTGGAAGAAACATCTTTCGCTTTTGCTTCAAGCGGAGCCTGAAACGAAATTAGACTACATAACATAGAACCTTGTGTCACCTAATCGGTGATTTTCATGGTTTTCTTAAAGCCGAACACGTGATAAAAATTTACCATGCTCATTAAGAAGGGATATAATATTAATAATAACAATAATAATGTATATTCTTAGATAAACCAAGTCATGCTATGCGCGATCATTTGTTTTTATGAACAAGTACATCAAATGAAACGTTGATTTTACAAATGTTAAGGTCGACCGTAATTACATAATGTTTCGTTATCAGACAAATAGGAATATTTGGGTAACATTCCTACACCAGATATCTTGCATAAAACATAAAATGGATAGACTATTGTGAAAATAATTATAAAAAATTCATATTTTCACAAAATAACAGTACTTGTTATGTATAGGAAATGTGTTAATTACAGTTTGGGCAGGTCGGAATAAGAATGTTTATTCATGAATGATATTCACCATGCGATTTCAAACACAGATGAGCATATTGGGATTTCACTTCATCGAGTCCCGGAGACATGATTCGCTTCATCATTTCAAGAATTGGGAGAGTGTATTTTTTTGAATTTCCATAATTCTGAAAAGTAAATTCTCCAGAAAATAATTAGGACTCTTAAAATGTTTTCAGCTAATAAAACTAGAAGCCTTTTATTCCGTGTAAATGTGCATTATTTATTGTTATATTAATATCGAATATGAAAATAAACGATGTTCATCTGAAAAAATACATTTAAATCGT